>PVIJ01003794.1:0-28289 GCA_004024925.1 Scalopus aquaticus | reverse complement strand
GTGAAACACCGAGCCACCCTGGTGGCGCAGCGGTTAAGCGCTGCGCTGTGGAGCTGTCAGTGGCGCGCGATGCAAGTTCGACGCCCAGCCGGGGAGAATCCCACATGGCGCAGCAGACCTCTCCTGCCTCGCCCGCTGCTCCCCTCAGCAGTGTGTTTCCGTCATCTGCCTGTTCTGCTCCCCACTCTGTCTCTGGTGAACCCTCTTGCCCCCCCCATACCTCTGGCCTATACCCCAGCTTGTATGTATAAATAAATAAAAATCTTAAAAAAAAAAAAAAGATAACCACCAGGGAAAACACCAAACTACACGAGCAGCTCTACAGCATTAAATCTAAATCCTCTGTCAACAAAACCCTGAACTGGAAAACAGGCAGTCAAAAAAAATCAGCAAAGTCCCACACAACAATGCACAACATATAAATCGCCATCTCAGCACTTAACTTGGCCTGGAGTTAAGTCTGAGTTTGTGATGAGCGCTCACTTTTCTGACCTGCAATTAGTGTTTGTGGAGTTAAGTCTCCCCTGCCCCAGCAGGTGCTCACTTACCACATGTGCCCACTGGAAGCCTGAAGGGAGACATGGCTGCTGTACTGGAATGCGGGCTGCTCCTTGGATAACACAGGCTCCTGTGAGATTCAGGCCAAAGATGTCAGACATTCTCTAACTGGGGCCAAACACTGCCTGCCAGTACCTCCTCCCACAGTGTGGCCATTGACCCGGGTCTTTTATTCTCACTCTGGAAAGATCATCTCAGACTGAATGTCTGGGCACCAGGCAAAGACGCTAGGCATAGAATCTCACTGGTAAATACCCCTTCTGGCATCCATTTACTGAGTACATATGTGCTAGGCACCATGGCAGTGCTCTGCAAACCTCTGCTAATCGATGCCTTCTTGCAAGCGTAAGGTAAGAGGTGCAATACCTATGTTAGCAGTAAGAAACAGATTTTGGTTAAATAACTTGCCCAAAGTTATGTAGTAAGTAGACAACACAGCCAACATTCGAAGCCAGTTTAAATGCAAAGCCTGTCCTGCTTCACCAAGGCATCGCTGACTTGGCTAAAGGCTTGCTGAATATGGCCCTTGGCAACTCACGACTATTTGTAGGGAGACAAGGTGAGAAGATACAGAAGTGGCAAAATCACATCTATTCATGGACTAACAGAAGATGTACATGTGTAAAGGGGCAGAGGAACAGCAACCAACAGTGGTGGGAGGACACATGCCCCAACGAACAAATTCAAATTCACACTTTTTATAAAAGACACTGCAGGCAATAAAAACTCAATGTAAGCTCTGATGTCAGAGTCACTTGGATTCAAATGCAGGCCCTGCCACTCCTAGCTGTGGGACCCTGAGTTATTTAACTTCACGGTCCTACACTTCATCCGTGAAATGGGTTGTAAGAATCTATTTCACGGGGTTGTTGTAAAGTTTATAACCCAAACAGCTCAATACATTCACACACCGAGCCTCTGTCCTTAACCACTGAGGAGGAAATCACTGGCAACACCCCAGGTCTGCTGGGCAGCACCAGAAGCTGGGCCTTACTGGCCTGATGCTGCTCACCCTGCCCACCACTCCTCGGCCTCGCACTGTCTCCAAGGTGCCAGAGAGACTGAATATCCTCCAGTGCCGCTCCCGGAGCTGTACCACGTCACTGTCGAGGTTCTCCAAGCGAATACAGTAGCGCCACTGTGGGATGGGGAGAAGAGTTCACATTTCCGAAAGAATAGACCTTGGCCCAAAATTCTGGGGAGAACAAGACTACAAAGGCTGACACCTTCACTGCACAACCCCCACCCCCAAGGAGGTAAACAACTCCACCTCCCAACCTGCCCCCCTCCCCGACACTGACATTCTTCCCTGAGGGAGACACTTACCCAATAGACATGAGAATTCTGGGCTTCCTGGGGGAAAAACACATAGAATTGAAGTCCTAGTGTGTAGAAACAAGTGTGTTCCCATCACCTCTCCAATGGAGTAGATGTACTCCAGAAGTCTGCTGAGACAGAACAAAGCTGCCAACATCTGCAGGATGATGACTGGACATTGGCCAACACGTCCACAGGGAGGTGGCCTCCCTGGGTCCATCTCTGGTCTCACTCTGTATTGTCAAGATCACCCACAGAGCTGGGCACAGAGCTTTTCTTAACCCCCTCCCTGGCAGCCCTGTCACTGCAGACCCAGGCCGCTGCCCTCCAACTTGGCCCTCCCATAGTCCAACCTTATTCTGATACTTGATAAACTGTCTGCTGTCCTCCCTCATCACCAGGAGTTCCTGGAAGGCAGGCATAGTATGTCTCATTTCTATTTGTATTCCCAGGGCCTAGCTTAGAGCCAAGCCAGAAACAGCTCAATATTTGAAGTATAAAAGCGTGAAGCTCAGCCTACCCTGATCTAGGTGAGTATGTATGAATCCTTCACAAATGTGGCCAGAAGAGAAGTCTGCCTGAAGGACTTCTTCCTGGGTTTTCCTGCTGTAGGTCTTGGTGTCAGCTACTGACAGGAGGCAACTAACCCCAACCAACACAAGCAGGACTTGGAAGCAGAACCACACGCATGTGTTTTAAATTTCAAGCCCGCTCCTGCAGTCTTAATGGAGACCTCACACAGAATCTGGGGACCTAAGCATGCAGAAGGGGCCCAATATGGGCACATACCCTCATGCCCATGTAGAAGGGGATAACAGTGACTCGAATGTTCTCAGTTGTTTCCCGATGGACATCAGAGAGCTCGAGCCAGGGATGATTCTTCTCTTGCCAAGCCCGTAGTGTCTCCCGAGCCACAAAAGGGGGTGCTGGGCAAGAAAAAACTCGTTAGTCCAGCCCTGAGTCCAGAGCCTTGCACCTACTCTTTAAATGTCCCTCCTAGAAAACCCTTCCCAGGGGTGGCCCAGGTAGGTAAGACACCCAAACATGAAGCAAAAGCACAGGTGGGGAGCTGGTCCAGAGCTGCTGTGCCTAAGATAAGCCCTTAGGAGGTATGTGGAATCCTGGGAAGAGAAATGGAAGTCAGGCATCCTAGTTTTCAGGCCTTGCTCTGCCACCAACTGACAACCATGAGTCACTTATCATCCCTGAGCTTCAGCTTCCCTATCTGTTAGGCAGAGAATTAGCAATCAATCCACGTGGCAAGTCTAATGAGGGGTTAAATGGTTGTAGAAACAGCTCTGAAATTACTTCTATGCTGCTCTCTTGAAGCAAGGGCCCTCCCATTCCAATTTCCCTTCTTGAGAGATTACCTTTTGTCTGGTCATACAGAAGAAATCTTTCAAAGAGTTCGTGCTGGATGGGGACCTGATCAGTGGAAGTATAGGGGAGGATGTCTTCATGGCTTACATAGTCTAGGCCTGGCACAGAGTGATAAAGAGATAGTGAAACTCACTAAGAGAGAAGAGAATCAGGGATGCGAAAAAGAGAGTTCCTGGCTTGTCACAGGATGGCACATCCCTGGCACCACTGTTCTCAGCATCTATCATCTTTCCCAGCAGATAAAAGGACATCAGACTCCCCCGCCAAGATATACCAGACCCCTCCTTGACAGGTGCCATTCAGATGCTCACTACTCACCTGGGATGGCATAGAGGGCCCGGCTGTCATCATGGTTAGCTAAGAAAGTCACAGCTTCTGTCTGAGATCTCTGAGACTAAGGCAAGAAGCAAGTCAAAGACGTTCTCGTTCATTACCCAGTGCCAAGGACTTAGGGCCCAAGTTGATCTGGGCTCTATCTGGCCCCCTCCCTCCCTTTATTTCCCATCAGGGTTTAGGCCTTTCCCATGGAGAGGAACCCCAAGCCCAGCCATCTTGCTTACTTACTATATGTGGACAGTCTCGGGCATCAATCAGCACCTGATAATAAGTATGAGTTTTGCCTTTCACCTCCTTGGAGCCATGGCCAGCTGGGTTTTCTGCTCTATGGGGAAAAAGAAGTCCAAGATTACCCTGAGAGAAATAGAAGCAGCGTCTGCCCCAGCACCCTACTGTTCCCTTACTTTAACAAGCTGGTGCCTAATCTGAAGTGGCATTAGCACTGGCCAGGTACCCACTCAGTGACATCCCTGCCCAGCCACTCCCCAGTCTGGAGTAAACAATGGAGTGTGGAGGGCCACGGCAGAGTCATCGTTGGCCTTTACTCTCCGAGGTCTCTTGGAAGAAGGGGGCTATGTTGAGAAAAACTGATATCTCAAGTCCCTGGAGCCCCATTCTTCTCACATTTCAGAGGCTTGGATCATTTAAGTGAGATGGGTCTTTTTTCCTAAATATAATCTAATGATGACAAGAGATTAAAGGAAAGACTCTAACTGAATATTAAGAAATCAAGACAACTAGTCCTCTAAATGCCCTCCCAGTACTTGTAATGAAAACTGAGAGTAACCTGGAAGCATCCTGGGGAAGCTTAAAGGAACGCTTAGGCTTAAGACTGTCACTGGCATTCAGTACTTTTGTCTCCATGGGTATCAGTGCGAGGGAAGTGCTCAGGGGCTGTTTCCAAGGCCCAGAGGATACAGTCTTCACCCCTGGGGCCCCTATTATGTACGTCTGCTGTGAGTCAGGCCTCCTCCTGAAGATACTATGAGACAGAGTGACAGGAAAACTTACTTTTCAGAACCTGCAGCCACATCTCGGTCATAGAGTCTGGCCTGCCAGGGAAACAGGACGACACCTCGGTAGCCAAAAACACTATGGAGGAAAAGCTGGGAGGAAAGAGGTCTCAATGAGAATACAGTCCAGAAAGTCCAGGCAGGTGGGGCTGGGCCACTAGTAGCACAGGTGGTGGCAGTCCAGCACAAGGTCCTATTGCCCTTTCCTGTGAACTCTATCATCCACCCAGACCAACTCTGGAATACTTCATCTGGTTCCTCACCTTCTACTCATTCTTTAGGCCACAGCATAGGCCTCTAGGAAGCCTTCCCTGAGCTCCCCTCCACTTGGCACAGTGCATAGCCATCAACCATTTACATATCATTAATTGCTTTCTAGACCATAAACTCCATGAAGGCACTGCTTTCTGATTACCCCAATGCACAATGCCCAGCCCATAGCAGATATACACAAATGGATAAAAAAACGTTGAACAAAAAGTCCTAATCCACAAGGGGACTAAATCCATCTCAGTGGATCTGGCACAAAGTTGATACAGAAAAAGAGCCTCAAACAGTTCAACTGCGACAAAGCATCAAAAGTGTGATTTTCTGAAAGTTCCCTCCACTGACTTCCCAACATCTCTCCACACTACAGTCCAAATCATCTCTGTCCATAGTAACTTGGAAAGATAACCTGATGATACATGAAAAACGCTCAAAGCCAGGAAAATAGAAACCCAATCTTAAAAAAAAAAAAAAAAAAAAAGGTCTTGTCTACCCAATCAGGGTGGTAAAATTCATTTTATGAGGGTCACTAGTTCCCCCTTCTCTTGGCCCTGCACAACCCAGGCCTCTGCATCCTGTTCCATTTGTGCTCCTCAAAGTGGAATCCTAGGGCCTCCCTAGTGGTGCAACAGTTAAGTCGCAGCACTATGAAGCTATCAGTAGCCACTGTAAGACGAGTTCGATTCCCGGCCAGGGAGCTTCCCACATGGTGCAGCAGACCTCTCCTGTCTCGCCCGCTCCTTCCTGCAGCAATGTACGTCAGTCAGTCTGCCTGTTCTGCTCCCCACTCTGTCTCTGGTGAATTCTCTCACCCCACACACACACACGTCTGGCCTACACCCCAGCTTGTATGCATAAATAAATCTTTTTTTAAAAAGTTATGATTTAAACAAATAAAAGTGGAGCCCTATATTGAGAAGAGCTATGAAGGAAAAAGGGCAGAAAACCGTAACATTCAGGCTGATGACTAAATCTGACACTTTCAGAAATAGTAACACCATGAAAATGAGATGACCCAGCCTGGCACTTACCTGCCCAGTCTCATATTTTCCATTCTGTTTTGGCACCTCAAACACACCGACTGTCTCCAAAACTTTGCCTTCTGGTCGGTTTCTGATTAGGAAGGAAAAGCAGCAATTGAAAACTTGAGGTAATGGTACTCATCCATCAGAAGCTACTAGGATAATGAAGGGCCAGGCAATGAGGGAAGGGCAGTGGGGCGAGCTGAAGCAGGTAAGAGTCCTGCCAAACCACACCACAAAGACTGCCTTTTCTACCCATTGTAGTCTAGCCAAAGGCCCCTCCAGTGTTAGGTCTAACTTCCATATCGCTTTCGTCTCTTTTGCAGCATTCCTCCTATCACGCTTTCAAACCTGGCTTAATTATACCCTCTTACCTTCACTGCTTCCCTGACCCACCCTCCTGATCTTCTTCAGAATTGTAACTGTCCTTTCCATCTGGCATTTCAGTTAAAAATTTGAATACACGTTTTATCTCCATTAGAAAGCAAGGCTCCCTGGGAGCAATGCCTGCATCTGATTAGCCTGTCCCCTGCAGAATCTAGTGTATAAGTGGTACTGAGAAAAAAAATTTTGTGTGTGTTACAATTCCATGTCCATCTCTCCCTTTAAATTATAATTCTCACCCTACCCTTAAAGGGCTTAATCAATTCTACATTTCCTACTGTACTCCCTGCAGGGCACTCTACTAGTCTCTCAATCTAATTTTTGTTCAGATTTGCAGCAGTTTTCACAGGAGTCTTAAGTTGCAAATAGCTATCATCTATCCCCAATATCACTACCTAATCACAGTCACTAAAAGATGGGTTCTCTCAGTGACTTTCTGGACAGAGCTGCCCTTTCTAGGGAATCTTCAAAGTACTGTGGTTCTTACGATCTCGGAGATGTGCACTTTATGCTTCCTCCCCCTTGATCCACCACCTTCAATATGATCTGCCTGTCCCAGCCCAAGAGACACTGCTCACACCATCCCCACGGCCTCAAGACCCCTTCCCCAAAGCAGAGATACCAGTCTCCCCAAGGTCACAGTGAAAGCTGGGATCCACACAAGGCCCAGACTCAAGAGTCCCATTTCCCATCTCTAGCATCTTTTCGAGGAAGCCTTTGAACCATTTCCGGAGAGTAGTGGGAGCCAAAAGACCCAGGGCTGAATAAAAAGGGCACTAAGAGCGGCGCACAGAAACCCCTTACTCAAGAAGGTAGGATTCTCTCTGTGAGGCTTACTAAGTGCCCCCTCCGAGCCTCCCCTGCACAACCCAAGGCTCCGGCCGCGCTGTCTTGGCTCCTGGCACACGTCCCAAGCAGCACAGGTCGCTTCCCTGAGCGGGACCTCTCCAGAGTAGAACTCCCATCACACTCAGCCGGCTCGGCCTCCAGGCCTCTTCAGCGGCCGAGAACACGCTCCCTGGCCTCCCGGCCCGGCCCCCGCGCTCCGTCCCTCACCGGGACGAGAGGTGCCTCCGCGTCGTCGCGGTCGCTGTTGGCAAAAAGGCCCCCACTCCACGTGCCGCACAGAGCGGCCTCGGCCCCCGGGTCCCGGTGAGCGACCGGGACCACCAGAGGCTGCCCACGGTCAGGGCCCGTCGGGCCACAGAGCCCGCCATGTCCGGCCCGAGCGCCCAGCTCGGCTGCTGACACAGGGCCCGACCCGCGGCCGGGCGGCGTTCCGCCCCCGCCCCACACTGCCCCGCGCCGCGGCCCCGCCCCCTTGGGCCTCCGCTCTGCCGCCCCACCGAGTGAGTCCGAGGATACTTCCGGCGCACGGCGGACGGAAGTCCCAGTTCGGGGTCACCTGACTGTGTCTTGGGTAAGACATGGCGACTTGCTTGGTTCCTGGCGAGCGACTGGTACGCGCTTTGCGCCCCGGTGGGGAGCTTGAACCGGAGCAGCTGCCCCCGAAGCTGCGGGCAGAGCTTGAGGCCGCGCTGGAGGAGAAGCACAAGGGCGGTGATGGCGCCAGTGGCCCCACACACCTGGTTTCCTTCCGCCTGATCCGGGAACTGCACCAGTACCTGCGAGAAAGGGGTGAGCTCCAATCTCCACTTCGGAGTCGCCTGCATTTTGTCAGCTTTAGCAACTTTCTGAGGGAAATATCCGTCATTCTCCTTCGTCCTGACGGTCACCTAGTCAATCCAGTAGTCACCTCATAAACTGTAGGGCAACCTGTTTCCTTCACAACTTCCGTGGCAATTCTTTGTGAATAACAAATTCACCTGTGCAGTCTCTGCTCTCTTTAGTTGCCACTTCCAGGTCCAAGTAGCCCACCAGACCCCCGAAGAACTCCAAGTTCTAACCCAGTACTATCTCATAGGTTCAGCTTCTTTAAAGCCACATTAGACATGAATTTAGCGTAATTAGCTTGCCCTGTTTGGGAATCTGAATTTCTTTCCAACCAAAAAAGCACAATGGTCAAATCTTTTTTTGGGGGGGAGCGGGGAAATATGGGTGACAGAAAAGTGTTGAAAGATCTGAACTGGGAATAGCCTCTTGAGTTTGTATCTCCTAGTTGTGGTACAAATTCCCTTTGTAGGAGTCATTTCTCCTTAAGTCTCAGTTCCCTTCATTGCAAAGGGAAGCGATAGAATAAACTGGCGTATAAGATCGTTTTCCAGAATTAACATAGTCTAGCCAGAAGTGCAAAGAGCAGACTGTTCAACTGTTGGAATTAAAAAAGGCCTTAGAAAGAGACGGTGTAGTTAGTGTCCCTCTGAATATTCAGCATCAGTATGACTGAATCCTGTTTAGGGAAGTTCTGTTTTGGCCACAGAGGAGACAAGGAAAAAGCAAATGTAAATGACTTATGTGATAGGTGTGTTGTAGGCAGGATAATTAAAAGCTGATAGTTGAAGTCAGCTGTGAAACTTTAGGAGATACTCATGTAGAATTTTCTAGAGTCTTCCCAATTAAAAATGTTCCTGGAGATTAATTGATAGAGGAATGGTGGTATTTTATTTTGATAGAAAGAGTGGAAAGGCTAGCCCGTTTCTGATCTTAATCCTTCAGCCTCAATTCTATCATTATGTTTGTCGAAATCTTTTCTTCCAGATTCTACCCTTTATCTTCATGAGCTCCTAGAAGGCAGTGAAATCTATCTCCCAGCGGTTGTAAAGCCTCCTCGGGTATGTAAGGGATACATTTGTGAGAGTGGGTGTCGGCTGAACTTATCTGTATAATGATCTCAGACTGTATTTGTGATATGTTGAAATTTGTGAATCAGCTTTTGGGCTCAGAGACTTGTCTTTTAAACCTTTGGGAGCTGGGATGTAGAAATCAGATACTGCCCTCCTGTGGAAAACTGAAACAATCCCCTTCAAAAAAAAAAAAAAATCCCCTCCAAAGTGGAGGCAGAACTGGTTCGTGGGTTTCCCAGCACCCTAGCAGTGCTTTGTCCCCAGAAACCAATGATTGTGACATACCTCCTAATATCATTCTTCTCATTTCTGCCTCAGAACCCAGAGCTAGTTGCCCGGCTAGAGAAGATTAAGATACAGTTGGCCAATGAGGAATATAAACAGATCACCCGCAATGTCACCTGTCAGGTAAGGGCCTGCTCTTCAGGACATGGACTGAGTAGCCCCTAAAAGCAGGACCTTGCACTGGGAAGAAGTACAGAGGAAAGAAATAACATGTAAACTGGGTTTGTATACCATTCAGGGACCATGGAAGCCCTCAGCTTCCTACAAACCAAATAGAATTCCCAACTGATTCACTGAAACTCCAGGCTCAGATGGCAACTTATCCTTGAAAGTTAGAGAGATGGGAATGATCTTTGAAGCCTTTCTTCTGACAGGACCCTCATAATCTGTAACATGCTTCTACCCTGGAACAGAAAAGGGGTAGAGAGGTACTGGGAGCCTGTGTTCTTTACGGATATGCTTGATGTGTGGCCCAGAAAAGAACACAGCTGGTCCCCAGACAAAAGAATTCATGGAGAAGGCAGAGTTAATATGTTGGAGGATAAAGAGGACTGCGCCCAGATTGACAAAAGAATACTCTCTTGGGCCTCCCTGGTGGCGCAACAGGTTAAGTCTCAGCCTATGAAGCTATCTGCAGCCACTGCAGCACGAGTTCAGTCCCCAGCCAGGGAGATTCCCACATAGCGCAGCAGACCTCTCCTGCCTCGCCCTCTGCTCCCCTCAGCAGTGTACTTCAGTCGATGTGCCTGTTCTGCTTCCTGCTCTGTGTCTGGTGAATCCTCACACCACCCCATACCTCTAGGCTGCACCCCAGTTCTTGTATGCATAAATAAATAAATTTAAAAAAATACAACAATACTCTCTTGACTGCCTCGGAGCTGCTTTCAGTCTGAAAGCATATGTTTTTTCTTTTTCTCCAGGACTCAAGGCATAGTGGGACTTTCAGTGACCTGGGAAAGCAAGGTGAGGTACTAGAAATCAGGGTGCTAAGGCCTCTCCTTGGGATGGGTCAGTTTGGTTCTCCTTCCCACTTTAGTACTCTGGTTTAAGCCTGAGCTATTCAAGCTTGGTATTTGAGGGAACCCAGTTGGTAAGAGGAGTCTGGGGTTAAAGGAGGTGAGCCTGGAGAGCCTCCTGGAGGATGCTGACCTAAAGGTTTCTTCCCCGGGCTCCCCCTCAAAGTGAGGTCAGTGAAGGCTCTGGTCATCACCATCTTCAACTTCATTGTTACCGTGGCAGCAGCCTTCGTCTGTACTTACCTTGGAAGCCAATATGTCTTCACAGAAATGGCCTCGGTGAGTAAGCAGGGTGCCCTAGGTGGGGGGTACTAGTGTGAAAATGAATATGTTAAGCATTTGTACAATAAATAAGAGGAGCATTTGAACTTTCCTACACTTAGGAGAGTCCAGATTCTCTTCCCTTTCCTCCTTCCCACCCTTTGTGACCTGGGTTGGGGGCTTCTCCATCCTTGTTAGAGGTGTTGGAGACTAAAGACTGGGTGCTGGCCTGCATCCTCTAAGCATGGTTCTCCCCCTCTGCAGCGGATACTGGCTGCACTGATCGTCGCCTCTGTGGTGGGTCTGGCCGAGCTGTATGTCATGGTGCAGGCGATGGAAGGCGAGTTGGGAGAGCTTTAACTGGTACTTCATCAACAAAGTCTGGAAAGGGTTTTGGGGAGCTCCTGGCTCCTAGCCGCCAATCACTGACTCTCAGTGAACCCATCCGTTTCTTTGTACTCAGCTCTGGTTAGTCTGCCAGCCACCAGCAATTCCTGCGGGAAGGCCCATCCTCTGAATTTTGGAGGATGGGGAGCTGGCAAGAGGAAACCCAGACAACAATGGAAAATGACTGATTTTGTCAGTACCTTCTGAACCTAGTGCCCATCTGCCTTCTCTAGTCCATCCTGGGTACTGCGGGGCTGGGTTTTCTCCCCCTGGGTGTAAATAGTACTCAGACCTTCCCAGAAGTAGACCACACTGCCTTGAACTTGGCCAGGTGCACAAATGGATTGTCATCCTCATTACAAACATCCTTGATGCAGACCTGTAATTACGATCAGAAGCCTCCAAGAAAGCAGAAGGAAATCCTTTGTCCAGTTTGTATTGGAGACGGACACCTAATCAGAGGACGCCAAGTAAGAGAGAGGATGGTGGAATTAGAAGTAGGGCAGCTACCTTTTTTGAAATCTTGGTTTCTGTATTCCTCCTTTTCTTTTCAGTTGTTGTTTCCCAATTTTCTTTGTGCTTCTGCCTGTCTCTGCCACTTACCAACTCTCCTACTTTACGTCTTCTCATTATCCTTTGTTCTGCTTCCAAAAGTGAATACAATTAAGGTGGCAAAACAGTATGTCTGCGTTTCCTTGTAAATTCCATGTTTGTGGAGAGAGTATGCCTCCTGTGGATTGGCTCAATAAAGGGAAACATTCTTTGTAGCCAGGGACTATTTTCAGATTTAATATATACAACTGTATATGGTTATGAATAAACGTGTATATTCATAGCATATACATTCTGATTATGGGCACATATTGTTAAACGTAAACCTAATGCAGGATATTTTATGTGGGTTCTTAAACATGCTTTTGTGAGAGTATGAAAAACAGTATGTAAATATTCACGATGAACTAATTGTTTTATATGTTTGCTTTTGGTCTTCACAATAGTCCAGAGGTTGGAAAAGAAAATGTTTTTAGGCCTCTTTTGCAGAAGACAAAATAGGCTGAGAGAGATCAAATGACCAACTGTGGTCCTTCCTCTGTTACATGGAGCCAAAGACTCCTAAACTTTTCTATGTATTGTTAGACTTCTAAGAACTTTGATTAGTGGTACGATGATAGAATCTGTATGGGGTACTTAGAAATGATTATCAACATTAGTTATTTATGCAATAAATATTTATTGTATCCAATGTATACTGTTTCAGCTTGTGATAAACACCCAGAGATTTTCATATTTCTGAGAACTGTTCAGAATCTGCTCCTAATGAAAGACTTTGTCTTTCTGTTTGTTCCCTGTATGAGTTTCCTGTGGTACTCTTCTGTTCTTAGAAATCATGTATTCATTGGCTCAAAAGACATTTCCTCTACAATGTTTACCAGTTTTTTCTTGCTATATAGCAAGTTTCAGCCTCTCGGGGCAATATTCCATATGAGAGAGAGGGAAAATTTAGGTTCTTCTGTTATGCCATTGATCACTTGGGTGAGAAATCATAGGGTTTTTATTGTTAGCAATATTGTTATCGTTGGCAAAAAATTTAACTGGGGAAGGGGCGGAATGCAGGTGGCATTATACAGTGTTTCTAACAACCCAGACGATTGAAGGTTGATTAAAAAGCTATACTTAAGCTTAGTTATGATTCCTGGAGGTACTTACTTGTGCCTGAACTCTGTTGTGGCCTGGGTACCCTTGAGCTTTTACATCCCCCATGTATCTGGATTTAAGTTGGAAGACTTCCAAATTTTAGGTAAAGAGCAGGCCTCCAAACAGCTGCTGACCCAGGGCACCGTCTCATGCTGAGATTGGGGTCATTACACACACACTACTTTCACTGGACGGGCTCAACCCCTGATCCCAGCCTCCTACTCAGAAACCAGCGGGCTTCTGCTGCATTGAGCACTTGCTGAGAGCTGCTGTTTGAGTCAAGCACTGTGCTAACTTCTGGGGATAGAGAGATAGAATACCCAATTCCTGCCAAGGAAAAAACGGCCATGGTGTGAGGTGATATCCATCTGCAAGGGCACAGTTAGAAATAGAAGTCTGGGGCCTCCCTGGTGACGCAAGGGGTTAAGTGTCAGTGCGATCAAGATGTCGGCAGCCACTGCAGCACCTCTCTGGCCTACACCCCTCACTCCCCGCTACACCTCTCACTCCCCGCACCTCTGGCCTACACCCCACCTTTTGTGTACATAAATAAATAAATTTTTTTTTAACTTTTCATACAAGCTGGGGTGTAGGCCAGAGGTGTAGGGTGGTGATAGGATTCACCAGAGACAGAGTGGGGAGCAGAACAGGCAGATCGACTGAAATAAATAGCTGAGGGGAGCAGTGGGCGAGGCAGGAGAGGTCTGCTGTACCATGTGGGAATCTCCCCGGCCGGGTATCAAACTTGTGCTGCAGTGGCTCCTTTAGAGAAGGAGAATTAGTGACCAGTGCTATGCTTACCCCGTTGCACCATCAGGGAGGTTCAATAAATCTTTTTTAAAAAAGAAAGAAATAGGGCCTCCCTGGTGGTACAGAGGTTGAGCTCTGCGCTGTGGAGCTGTTGGCAGCGCACAATGCGAGTTCGACGCACGGCCGGGGAGAATCCCACATGGTGCGGCGGACCTCTCCTGCCTCGCCTGCTGCTCCCCTCAGCAGTGTATTTCTGATCTGCCTGTTCTGCTCCCTACTCTGTCTCTGGTGAACCCTCTCACCGCCCCATGCCTCTGGCCTGTACCCCAGCTTGTATGTATAAATAAATCTTTAAAAAAAAAAAAGAAATAGGAATCTGGTGGCCTGTTCTCAAGTTCTCTGCAAAGAAGGGAACCCTATCGTCTCTCAGCCACTTCCTCGTTCTCACTGTGCCATCCTTTCTGCATGCAGTCCGGGTCCACGCTTCCCAGGATGAAGGGGGAGTATTGAGAGCTTTGACAACATGTCACACATCGTATGAAACCCTTCCCTGATATTATTCTCATTTCCAAACAGAAGACAGGTATTACCCACATTTTTAGGCTCATAGACTTTCAGAGAGTTGCAAGTTTATATAGGAGAGGCAGGATTTGAATCCAGTGCACACTGATTGCAAACTCCCTGCTTTTTGCTGAAGCAGGGAAGCTTCTGAAGCAGAGATAGCTGAGGTATCCTGTCACCAATGAGAACAGGAGAAGGGGAGGTTCCCATCTCCCCAGGTCTGCCAGCCAGATCCCAAATCCTTCAATGTACTGTCCCTCTGACCAATCCTGGGAGAGTCCTGGGTAATGCCTTCCACCCAGAATCTCCAGACCTGGCCCTATTTAGAGGTTAAGTGATGACAGTAAACTTCAAAAGCAAATGGCCGTCACTGCCATTATTTGCATCACATGACAGTCCAGATTAAGGTACAGTTTGGGTTTTGTTTGGAGATTAGTTGGTATTACAAATGATGGTGATATCAAAACCTAATGTTTCCGCACACGTACACCCAACTTCGTCCTACCTCTGTCAGGTTGTCTTGGTAGCCCCAGGTCAGAGGGCAGCCAGTCTGATCTTTGTGAAAATTAAATCATCTTAAGCCCTGAGCTCCTATCTCTACTTTATTACATTAAAATCAATTCCTCTTCAGAATCATGGTTATGATTCATTTGTCCAGGTGATAGGAGGTCAGAAGAGGGAGCCCTGAGAAGGGAGTCTGAAATTAGGAACAGGTTTCTCCTAGCTGATCTAGCAGTTAGGTAATGTCTGAAGGACCTTCAGATGAGGCAGCTGCCAATTCTCCTTTAGAGGAGGAGAATTAGTGACCAGGTCTAGCAGGAAAGTTGGAAAACAGCTCCCTACCTCATTATCTTCCCAGAGGAAGGAAGGGGGGCCAGGGGCAGTGTTGAAGTGTAAGAGTGGGACAAAGGGAGGCCTTCCTGGTGGTACAGGGGTTAAAGTCTCACCTATCAAGCTGTCGCCAGCCACTGCAGCATGAGTTCAATCCCTGGCCAGGGAGCTGACCCACATGGTGCAGCAGACCTCTCCTGTCTCACACGCTGCTCCCCTCAGCAGAGTATTTCAACCTGTTCTGCTCCCCGCTCTGTCTCTGGTGAGTCCTCTCACCCCCGTACCTCTGGCCTACACCCCACTTCTTGTATGCATAAATAAATAAAAATAATTCTTTTTTTTTTTTTTTTAAAGAGTGGGATAAAAATTTTGTGGTCCCTTGTCCAGGACCTCACCAAGAAAGTTGGTCCCATCCCCCTTCCTCCAACACAAACTGGTAGAAATCCTGTACTTCATGAAAATCTTCCCAGGTCTCCTTCGTGGAAGCCAGAGATTTTCTCTCCAGTGCCCCTAGTACTTCAGCTGCCCCTTCAGGAGCCCTGGGCACCCTGGTGCTGGCTGCCTCCAGCCAAGTGTGGGTGGAGTACTGCCCCCCAAGTAAAGTCCCGGCCAATGATGCTGGACAGTAGGAGAATGGAGGCAGCAGGTGAGGTGGAGCCATCCGCTCACCACACAGCTGGCGAACAGATGTCATGACCAGATCACTGTCAGGTCTGCTTCAGAGCTTTTCCTGTCTAGCCCCTACTTTTTGGTCCTCCGAGAGCCCAGCTAGGCATCCCAAAGCCAGAGGAAGTCCACAGGTTAATGAGGAGTCCTAAGAAAGATGTTTTTGTTTTTACAGCATGCTTGTCCTTGGAAGTTTTCTGGGTCACTTTTCTAAGGGAAATGGGTACATTTGAATTTCCTGCCTACCCTTCCCATCTCCTAACTCAACCCCCCACCCCAGACCCAAGACAGAGACTTCAAAGAATGACCCATCCTGGGGGTGGGTTTGGGGAGCACAGTGACCAGTTCCCTAAAGAGAGACACTCAGCTAACTATTTCAGTCTCAGGATGGGCAGAAAAGCTGAACCTGAACCCCACCACCTCCTGCCCCTCTTCGAAGACCACAGTCAACTCCGAGGCAAAGCAAGCTGGTGTGGGGGGGGAGGCTTTGGTAACTCGTATCATCAGGTGGGTTCAAACTCCTGCTTAGGTGCTGGTGGGTTGTTGGGGCTGCTAGCACAGGTGGGAGGCTCGCACTCACAAGGCCTGCACCAAACCACTGTTCTGGTTCACAGGGAGGGCCTGAGCCCAACATGGCCTGGACACAGGAACTTCTTTTCTGTCCTCTCTCCCAGGCTATCCTGACAGCCCAGCTTTCCCTCCTTTTCCTAGGCAGATCCCTACCTCTTGCCTGTCTACCCAGTGAGAAAAATAGCCTTAAACTCAGAGCCAAGGGATCTTTATTGGGCTCGGAGGAGGAGGTTGGGGGAAGGAGCAGCGAAGGATCCAATTGTATAGGCTTAGACTCCTACTTTTGGCCAGGAGCAGGGCAGCCCAGCCAGTACTGGGCAATGGGGCGCGGGTACGGAGGGTCCACGGTGTCCACACGCTGTGTGCGAAGGTTGACTCGGTAGTACTTGTCTGGAAGAGAAGGTGGGGGAGATTGTGTGAGGCAGCCTGGCCCTGCCACTCCTTTCCAGAAGAAGACACCTGGGTATCTCCTGGAAAGGGAAGTGAATGTGCAGGACGCAGCTAAGGACTCCTGGCCTGATTTTCTGGAGTCACCACCCAAGTACTCTCTTCAGCCCATAAGGACCAAGCACAGCAGGGAAGACCCTGCGGAGACCAGCCACAGAAGGGGCAGGGGCTCCCACCTCCTGAGAAGAAGTAGACGCTCTGGATGGGCTCACAGGTGGCAGGCACAAGCCAGTCTATGTCGTAGTCATAGTTGAAGGTTCCAAAGTCACTCTCCTCACTGGAGAACCAAGACAGCCAGAGTGACCGGGATGGCCGGCGGTGGTTCTGGCTGTGGCCACGGCCTCGCCCTCGACGTGAGCGGTAGCGTTTACGGTTTCGACGCTTAGACTTAGGCTTCTTGGCCCAGGAGGAATGGGGAGCTGAACCGGAGATGTAGATGCGACCAGCCATGGCGGCATCCACTTTCCCAGGCACCCCATGCCAGTCCCGGCTGATGAACTGGGACTCTCCAGCACCGCCTATGGCAGACAGAAGGTTAATGGCAGGCCTTGAGGGCCTGGACCCTGCCCCAAGCATGGCTTTTAGGGTTCATCTGGTGCTCATGGTGGGTTGTGCCTTGTCCAAGGTCACACAGCAAGCTCGTGGCAGAGCCCAGCACCCTGTCCTCTGACTCTGTGTTCAGTTCTCTTTCCCCTGGCCTTCCTCTACCATCTCACCCCAACCCCTCCTGCTGCTCGTTGCACTAGGCAAAGTCCAAAGTGTGGGGTCCAGGCGGAGACAGCTCCCCACAAAGGTCAATAGAAGCAAAGTCTGACCTGAGCAAACAGCTTCTGTTCGGTAGTTCCACAACCACAACCCCTTGCAGTCAGCCCAGCCTTACCCCTGCCCCACAATCCCAGGCCTCTTGAGGGCTCCCTCCATACCAGAGGATCTGCCCCAGAAGAGAAGCTCGAAGATGCTCTCCCAGCTGTCCCGCTGCATCTGGGTGAAGTGTGCAAACACAGCTGACAGGGAGCTGCTGTCACACTCCTCCTGACTGGGCTGCTGCTGGAACTTGTACTCCCAGTACTGTTTCCCTGGGAAGTAGGGCAGGTGGCATCAGGGGGGTGCACATGAACAGGACTGGAAAGCCCAGAAGCTATTGACGTCAGGAGCTCCTGGCACAGGAGGAGCAGTGAACAGAATCTGAAGCCTGTCCCGTGTAAAGTGTAGAAGAAAACTGAGACAGCCCCCTCCACCTGCTCATTCTCCCACCCACCCCTCCAAGTACCCTTGAAGAAGTAGACCCGCTCCTGGCCACTGTAGCTATGAGCTGGGAGGGC
Source organism: Scalopus aquaticus (assembly GCA_004024925.1). Classification (NCBI taxonomy): domain Eukaryota; kingdom Metazoa; phylum Chordata; class Mammalia; order Eulipotyphla; family Talpidae; genus Scalopus; species Scalopus aquaticus. Next base: position 10,477 of record PVIJ01003794.1, on the reverse strand, counting down.
AAAGGCTGCATCCACGTTGTCTGGAATGCCACCGAAGCCATCAGAGATGTTGCGGGGGTAATCAGGTTCCAGAACACCATCCTCAAAGCGCCAGTACTGACTACCCTAAGGGGTGTGGGAGACGAGTGAGGAGGTGGCTGGACAGGCACAGAGGCAGAGTTCCTCTCCCGTGCCAGTTGTCCCCAGCTCCAGGCTGGTCAGTCGGGACCTGGAGCCTGGAACTTCCCTATTCTCAAAGAGCCCCAGCCAGGTACCACAGGCCCAGACCAGGTTTCTTGCCCACTCTGTCCTGGGCACAACTGCCCTCAACCCTGACCCACAACCCTGGGCCTGGCACCTTGAAGAGGTAGGTCTTCCCCTGGCAATTGACGCGGGTGAAGGCAGCATCGATGGGACCCTCGATGCCCCAGACATCTTTGATAAGCTTGGGGTAGCCAGGCCTCACTGCCTTTTCATCCAGCTCATAGCAGTACTGCCCTAAAGTGGGAGAGGCTGTGTGAGGAGGGGGTGTTCCTGGGGCAGACCCCCCCCCCAAAGATCTGCCCCTGGAGTCACCTCGGAAGGCAAACAGGGAACCATTCTTGAGATCAGTGAAAGCGTCAAAGGGCTTCCCACTACACAGCTCCTCTTCTGCTGGGAAATCGAAGCTGCCTTGCTCAGTGGTCTCAGGCCCTAGGGTCCCCACCTCACTCTCCAGGGTCCCTTCCTCAGGCACTACGAATCCTTGCTCAGGAGCCCTCTCAGGCTGGACCTGTGTGGTAGGGCCCCTGGTAGGTTGTTCATGAATGCTGGTCTGGTCTTTGGTGTCGAGATAGTCGAACGCCCCGTATTCATCCTCTGGCATAGTGAATACATCCCCACGAGTTACTGCAAGGCAGAGTGGGTGGTGGTGAGTGTCCGCCTGCAGGGGGAACCCCAAGCCCACCCAGCGACTCTGAACGCACCTTGGGGCTTGCACTCCACATTGTAGTCAGCGCAGCAGCTCTGGTAGTAAGAGCAGAGCTCATCACACTGACACTTCCTGTCCGCATTGAAGCCCTCAGTACAGCGACCCTTGCATGACTCTGCGGAGAGCGGGTGTCAGTCGGCACAGCCAAGCCCAGCCCACCCACACCCATCCTAAGTTGGCCCGAACCGGCCACCAGCCCCCTCCCGCACCTTGGTCAGCCAGAACAACCCACGCCAGTAAGGCCAGCATCAGAAGAGGTCTTGAGGGTGTCATGGCGTGGTCTCTAGCTGAGAGCCAGGCGAATTGGGCTCATCTGTCTCTATTCTGACGCTGAGGGAAGAGGACAGGGAGAGACAGAGGGAATCAGAGAAGGGGAGCTGCCTTTTCTACTGCTCTTGTTTGCTTAACCTCTGTTCCAGTCTCCAGGACCCCGACCTCAGAGGCTGCTGTGGAAAGGGTCACATTCCTGGAACTTAGGGCCTGGGAGAGCTGCAAATAGGATCCTTGCCAAGCTTAGGGTTCTCGGGAATGGAAAAGCACTGTGGGTCTGGAGGACAGAAAGAAGGCCAGCTCTGCCACTCAAAGGTTGTGTGACCTTGGACAAACTGCTTTACCCACCTTAGTTGTCTTTTTAGTAAAATGAGACTAATAATACCTGTCTAATCATCTGAGAGACTACAAGAGCTCAAACAGACAAACACCCCAGTGCCTGGAGTATCCCCAACTTCATTCTCTGTAAATGATTATTGATCCATGATCTGTTTGATCTGGCACATTCCAGACTGGGTGGCTCACCCATCCATTGTGTATTTAGGGCAGTGGAAGGGAGGGAGGGAGAAAGGAGAGGGGGGAGCTGGTAAGTACGCCAGGGAAATTTTGTTGTTGTTGTTGTTGTTTTTAATCACTAAAGAATAAAGGTTTGTTTCTGGGTTCTTCTCTTAGGTGTATTGGTTTTCCCAGTATAGGAAAATTGTGAGTACTAACTCTTTGGACTGGCTTTGATTGCTGAGTCTCTGCTTCTGAACAGGTCACTCCCTGTCTCCATGCTCAATCTCCCTGTCAGTAAAGTTCCCCATATTTTTAGACTCAGTGAGAAGAGAAATAGGGTCACTCTGCCCAGAAAATGCCTCATTTTCATGCTCACTCTCAAGGGTCCACAGATATCTTGAAGCCCTGCCACCACCTGGAGGAAGTGAGACTCAGGGTTTCCAGCTGACTTTTCCTCTTCTATAACACTGGTCAACAGTGAGATCATAACTGACTTAAAAAGGCCCTCATCTGTAGTATCTTGATATGCTGAACATGAATATAACCCTGAAAAATTTTTATTAGCTCTTGTCTTGAAGATATTTCATATAATTCATTTTACATGTTTCACTATGTAAATTTACCCAGTCGGACTGCAACAACATCCTAAATCAGCCTCAAGTGATGTAATATTGCATCGCATTGCATAATACCATCATGCACACATCATCCAGAGTGGATTGCATCATTTTCTGATGCAATACAATACTAGTGCCAGGCAGCTGCTGAAGGAAGCTGACGTGAGCAGTGCACCATAGAAAGCCCTGTTGGAAAGGTTGAGCATTGGAAATATTTCAGACTTTGTGTGAGACAGTTTAAGCTACTGTTCCATAGAACTGTTATTATTTTATCCATTTAGGCACAGTACAGAACAGTAATGCCTAGAAAGTGTGTTAATAGCGTGGACAATTTCTGCTCTGCTTGTGGGGAAGTGACATTTGCCAACCAGAAGAAAAGTATCACTTCTCAAGTGAAGAAGGCTTATCATCTTTACTTCGGATGCAAGGTTGGTGACCAAGACAAGCCTTGGGCCCTGCATATATGCTATGCTACATGTACAACACAGCTTTCACAGTGGTTAAATGGCAAAAGACCATCAATACCGTTTGCAGTCCCCATGGTGTGGAGAGAGCCAAGCAACCACATAAAAGACTGTTACTTCTGCTTGGTTCCTCCTCTTTCTAGCGGAATAACAACGAAGCAAAAGAAGTCGAGAATAGCCTACCCAAACATTCCATCTACATTGAGATGACCGGTTCAACAGCTTGCTGCAGGGTGATGTGAAACAAGCATGGAATGCTTTTCGCCTATTATCTACAAACTTTCTTGGGAATGTTAGGGCAGAAAACTACAAGGAACTAGTAGAAGACATGCTGATGCAGTACCAGAAACTTGGCCGCAGTATGTCTCTAAAGATCCACTTCCTTCATTCCTATCTGGATTTCGTCCCTGAAAACTGTAGTATGGTGAGTGATGAACATAGCGAACGTTTTCATCAAGATAGCGCATCAATGGAACCAAGATACCAAGGAAAATGGTCCACTACAATGCTAGCTGACTACTGCTGGACACTCCCCAGAGAGATGCTCCTGAACAGTTGTACAAGAGACAAGCGAAGAAATCTAAGAAGTTGTCTATGACTTGATTATTTACAGGTGTTAACAGTAGGCCTGTTACTATTGGCGTGCATTTTGTGATATAAACGATTTATTGCAGATTACAAAAAAACTAGAACCAAAATTAGAATTTGACTGTCTTATTTGTGTTGAGCACATACAAATTGATAGGAAATGACTAATTTTATTTCAGTAACATGACTTTTGTAAAAATTTGTTGCCCAGTGGTTGGCATGCATTTCGTGATGTAAACATCAATTACTGCAGATTACAAAAAAGAAACGAGCCAAAATTAGTATTTGACTGTCATATTTGTGTTGAGAACATACAAATTGATAGGAAATGACTAATTTTATTTCAGTGATATGACTTTTGTAAAAATTTGTTGACCAGTGTAATCAGAGGGGAGTGTTAGTAACTTTGGGAAATCTCTTCTCTATGGGCCTCATTGGATTTGGCTGTTAAAGGGGAACTCTAGTCGCTACCTCTAGGCTTGCTGTAGGACAATTGAGAAGAAGGCATAAAAGGGCCCTTAAGAATTGTACAAAACCGTTCTTATGATTGCTTTAACCACTAGTAGAGGAGGGGGCACACTCAACGCACCCACCGCTGTCTCGGGACACTACTGCTCCCCCCAATGTCTCGGGAAAAGCGAAGAAGTGCTCTCGCTCCACCCCCACCCCCACCCCCGCATCTAGCGGCGGGGTAGCGACGGGAAGCTAGCGGGAAAAGTCTAGGCCAGTATTTGGGCGTGGCTGATGGTGGTGCTACGCAGGCGGCAGGGGAGGAGCCCGCGAGCCCCAGAGCCGCGGCGTCGGGTCTCTGTCTGCTGCTTTTCGCGGGCGGGGCTGCTGCAAAGCATCTCTCCTTGATAGCGGATCCCAGCTACAGCCTGTCTTTGTTCTGGTTGCTGCCTCCTAGAGCGGCTGGCATCTGGGTCTCATCTCTTGCCTCTCCCTTCCTGCCTATCCCCTCCCTCTGACCAGTAACCTCTTCACCCACCTCTCGGTCCCAGATCCTGCCTTCCCTCCTCCCTCAAACTTCTGGCCAGCTCCCTTGCCTGGTACGCTTCTCTCCATCCCTCCGTCCTGCATCTTCTCCCCACCCCCCACCCCCGTTCACTCTCAGGTCCCCCTTTTCCCAAGGTTTGGGTCGTTGCGCCCGGCCCCGCCCCTCCAGGCCGGGGATGTACCCCGCAGCCCCGCGCGAATGGTCCTGACGCTTCTCCTCTCCGCCTACAAACTGTGCCGCTTCTTCGCAATGTCAGACCCACGGCCCGGCGCCGAGCGATTAGCGGTGCCCGGGCCGGACCGGGGCGGTGGCGCGTGCCCATGGTGGGCCGCCGGCGGCCGTGGGCCCCGCGAGGTGTCGCCCGGGGTAGGCACCGAGGTGCAAGGCGCCCTGGAGCGCTCACTGCCGGAGTTGCAGCAGGCACTGTCAGCGCTGAAGCAGGCGGGCGGCGCGCGGGCCGTGGGCGCCAGCCTGACCGAGGTCTTTCAGCTGGTGGAAGAGGCCTGGCTACTGCCGGCGGTGGGCCGCGAGGTAGCCCAAGGTCTGTGCGATGCTATCCGCCTGGATGGCGGCCTCGACCTGCTACTACAACTGCTGCAGGCGCCGGAGCTGGAGACGCGAGTGCAGGCCGCGCGCCTGCTGGAGCAGATCCTGGTGGCTGAGAACCGGTGAGGGTGCGGGATTGGGGGGAGAATGCGAGGTGGGGGACAATAGGGGCGTTGGAGTGCCTGGGCCTCCCGTGTGCCTCACACTATGCCTTTCATGCCTTTCCTCACCAAGTACCTGCTCTACGGCCCTACTGGGGACCAGGGGGTCCATTTCACAAATGAGGAAAATGAGGCTTGGGAAAGTTTAGTGTCTTGCCTCTGAGTCACACAGTATACTAATGATGCATACAGAATTTGTTCCTGGGGCCAGTGGGGTAAGGAATGAGACAATAAGAGGAGGAAAGGAGTAATAGGATAGGTGTCTGTCCCTTGTTCTGAGGATGGAGATTGGATTCTAATTGCCAATGCCTCCTCCCCAATCCCACAGCCTTCCTCAGAAAACTGGGGTCACGGACCTCCTCTTTCCTCTCCCCCAGTCTGAAATGAGTGCTGACTAAGGTTAATGTGTCCCCTTCATGCCACCTCTGAATCCAATTCCTGCTTCCTTCTTTCTTGTTTTGGTTCATGTAACAGGCCAGGCATGACCTCATCCTGCAGTTGCTAATGGGGAACAAAAGGTTTTCTGCTGGGATGGATTGGTAGGGGAAGAGGAAACTGAGGCATGGAGCTAGGTGGGTGCCAGGCAGACTGTGTGTTCTCTACCCCTTCTCCACACAGTGCCAAGGTCCAGTAGGTGAGGTTCAACTGAGGCCTGGCTGTCACTCTCTTGTCCACCTCTTGGGATCTCTCCTGGAAGATAAAGACTCCTGAGCACTCATTCTCTCCCTCTAATGCCAGAGCAGATCAGCCTGTTATACCCCAGTCTCATGTTGAATCTCTGGTTCCTCAGGTTGAGAAGGGTTTGGGAAGGGTCACTTTTAGTTTGTGTATTTCTCACAAGTGTAATGATAGTAGGTGAGGGGTGCTCTCTGCCATTTACAAAAAGTAAAAATAACCTTGTGGATGGTGGAAGTAATATGTCCGTCAAAAATGCATGAATGAAGGAGTTAAAGTTGGGAGAACCAAGTTAGGGATCTGTTTGGTCAGCGCATCTTCAATCTCCCATTTAATATAAGATGTCATGATGAGGCTAGGCTGTATATTTGGAGGTCAGCAAAGTGGCCTCACTGGACGTGGTAGGCCCAGTAGAGGTGGGGGGGAGTCTGTTCTGTAGGTATATGAGATGGCACACCTATCACTAGAACTCCTGGGGACTGGCAGCTAGCACTCTAGGAAAAGGAGCCCTGCAGGATGAAAATAGTTCTGACGTTTTTTAAGATTGAAAATAATCCTCGCCTGGCTCAGAATTACTGAGAGAGGAATCACACCAATTAGTATTCCTGGTCCCAAGGAACAATGTGCTGATGCCGTCATCATTTCAGGACCAAGGACAGAGCCAGGCGTGCCTGGTCTTGTGCTTAAGTCTTCCTAAGGCAGAGTCCTCACCCCTCCCACCCACCCACCCCCCGACCCCCGACTGTCAGGCTGGAAGGGAGAAAAGGGAGGCAACATGATGAGAATTTGTTTATGAAATCTTTTACTTCCTCCCACAACTAACCCTTTCTTAAAGAAAGTTCTTGTCAGTGCACCCATTCCTTTTGCCTTGCTTACTGCCCTCCTCTTCCCCAGATGCTGCAGCACCCACCCCCTAGTGAGCTTTACATCTCTAAATTCACAGTCCATCCGCATCAGGGGATCATAATGGGGCTAAACAGTTTTAACTCAGAAAAATTAAATGGCTTTCCCAAGAAAAGCCATTGAATGAATAAATCAGTAATTCCTCAGTGATAAGAGGACAGTTTAAAACCATAAAACTATGGCACATAAATTTAAAAAGTTCAAATGTGTTAAAAGTTCTTCTCACCCAGACCCCCTCTCAGGAAGCAAAACACTGAAATGAATTTCTTGTATGTCCTTCCAATGAGTCTATTCACATAAAAGCATTTGCACATATATGCATATATTTTTTATTGTAGTACATTACAACACTATATAGGTTTCAGGTGTACAGTTTCTACCTCAGCAACTATATAGATCACACTGCACCCACCACTAAATGTCCAGTCAACATCCACCAACCAATCATCCCCTCTATCTGTCCCACCCTTCTTCCCCTTCCTCTCTGGTAACCGCCGTTCTATTTTGTTGTTCATTTGCTTTCTTTCTTTATATTTCACAAATGAGTGAAATCATGTTCATTCATGTATCTCCACCTGACTTATTTCACTTAATATAATCCCCTCAAGGTCCATCCACATTATTGCAAATGGCGAGATTTCAGCCTTTTTATGGCTGAATAGTAATATTCCTGTGTGTGTGTGTGTGTGTGTGTGTGTGTGTGTGTGTGTGTGTGTGTGTCTTTATCTAGTTACCCAATCATCTGTTGTCAGCACTTGGGTTGTTTTCATATCTTGGTTATTGTGAATGGTGCTGCAATGAAAACAGGGCCACATATATCTTTTAAATATTACTGTTTTCATATTCTTTGGGTAAATATAAAAAGTTGAATGACTAGTTCATATGTTTGTTCTATTTTTAACTTTCTGAGGAGCCTCCGTACTGTTTTCCATAGTGACTGTACCAATTTACATTCCCATCAACAGTGCACAAGTGTTCCTTTTTTCTCTATATCCCCACCAATACTTTCTTTTAATAAGTAAGTTTTTTGCTTTTATTTGTTCTTTTTTTTTCAAATATTTTTTATTTTTGCATATAAGAACTGGAGTTCTCATGTGAGAACCCTCTCTAATGAGAGAATTCACTAGAGACAGAGTGGGGAGCAGAGCAGGAGGATTGACTGAAATACACTGCTAAGGGGAGCAGCTGGCGAGACAGGAGTGGTCTGCTGTGCCATATGTGGGTTATCTCCCTGGCCAGGGATCGAACTCAGGACTTTGCAGTGATAGCACGAGACTTAATCCCTAGGCCACCAGGGAGGCCCACCCTCACCAATACTTTTTTCTTGACTTTTTGATAAAAGCCATTCAAACTGGTATGCGGTAAAACCTCACTGTGGTTTTGATTTGTGTTTCCCTCATGATAAACAATGGATCTTTTCATGTGTCTGCTGGTCATCTGTGTGTCTTCTTTGGTGAAATGCCTATTTAGGTCCTTGCTCATATGCTGTTTTGTTGTTGAGTTGTATGAGTTGTTTATGTATTTTAGATATTTACCTCCTGTCTGATATATGATTTGAAAATATCATCTCCAATTCAGAATACTATCTTTTCATTTTGATGTTGGTTTCTTTCTCATACAGAAGCTTTTTAGTTGGATATAGTTCAACTTGTTTATGTATTGTTTCCCTTGCTGTTGGAGATGAATCCACAAATATATCACTAAGGCTAATGTCAAAAAGCTTATCACCTATGTTTTATTCTTTGTATTTTATGTTTCAGGTCTTATATTCAAGTATTTAATTCATTTTGAATTAATTTTAGTATATGGTGTAAGATGGTGTTCCAATTTTGCCAGCACCATTTATTTATTTATTTAAATTTGTCTTTTTTAAAAGATTTTATTTATTTATGCATACAAATTGGGGTACAGGCCAGAGGTGTGGGGTGATGAGAGGATTCACCAGAGACAGAATGGGGAGCAGAACAGGCAGATCGGCCAAAATACACTGCTGAGGGAAGCAGTGGGTGAGGCAGGAGAGGTCTGCTGTTCCATGTGGGAATCTCCCCAGCCAGGCATTGAACTTGTGCCACAGCCACCGACAGCTCCACAGTGCTGCACTTAACCCATTGTGCCACCAGGGTGGCCCCCAGCACCATTTATTGAGGAAACCTTCCTTCTTCCATTGCATGCTCTTTGCGCCTTTGTCATAAATTAGTTATACATTTATGTGTGGTTTTGTTTCTGGGCTCTCAATTCTATTCCATTGACTTGTGTGCCTGTTTCTATTCCAGTGCTGTGCTGTTTTTATTACTATAGTTTTGTAACAGGTACATCATATATACATGCTTATGCATATGTATGTGTGTATGTATATATACATATATGTGTGTAGTCAGATTATTCTGGAAACACCAAATACAGATGAAGAATCTTGAGCTCTAGATATAGACAGATGTGATTTCAAATCCAAGCCATGCTCCTCATCAGCTATGTTACCCTGGGCATTCATGTTACCTCTCTGATCTTTGGCTTTCTTGTTGGTAAAAGGAACAACTGCAGTGTCAACTCCCTGATTTGATAATTAGGACCTATTTATTCTGTTGGGCTGCACAGATTCTCAGTGATCAACCCAGCACAGCTGTGCTGGTCTTATGCCATATTCTGGGCTTACATGAGTTTATGTTGGACACAAAGCCACAAGTACTGTAGTCATTGTGGTGCTCTGTGGGCAAGAACACCATGGCTGACTGGGTCTCTACGACTTTGAACGTAATGTCACCTGTGGAGGACATCACCTGGGAAGGCCAAGAAGACAGGACCCTACTATCTCTGCCTGGAGCACAGCAACTCTCCTGCCTGCTCTGCTGGCCTCCAGGCTCTCTCCCTTGGACCCCTCCTCTCCACAGCAGCCAGGGTGAATTTTCTAAAACCCAGGCATGACCAGGTTATTCTCCTTCCTTTCAAGGACTTCTCACTTGCAATCAAGATAAGCTTTGAGTACAACACCCATTTATGATAAAAGCCCTTGAAATCCTTGGGATAGAAGGAACATACCTCAACATAATAAAAGCCATATACGACAAACCCACGGCCAATATTATACTCAACGGTGAGAAGCTGAAGGCCTTTCCCCTAAGATCAGGCACAAGGCAAGGATGTCCACGCTCACCATTATTTTTCAATATAATACTGGAAGTCCTAGCCAGAGCAATTAGACAAGAGAAAGACATTCAAGGGATCGAAATAGGAAAGGAAGAAATTAAACTGTCTCTATTTGCAGACGATATGATAATATATATACAAAACCCTAAAAACTCCAAGAAAAACTACTCAAAATAATAGACCAGTTCAGTAAAGTAGCAGGATACAAAATCAACGCACAAAAGTCAGTAGCATTCCTCTATGCAAACACACAGTCTGAAGAAGAAGAAATTAAGAGATCCATCCCCTTCAAAATCGAAACCAAAAAAATCAAATATCTGGGAATAAATCTAACAAAAGACATAAAGGACTTATACAAAGAAAACTACAAAACTCTGTTGAAAGAAATAGAAGAAGACACAAGAAGATGGAAAGGCATCCCTTGTTCATGGATTGGAAGGATTAACATTATCAAAATGGCAATCCGACCAAAAGCAATTTATAGATTTAATGCTATCCCAATAAAAATCTCAACGACATTCTTCAAAGAAATAGATCGACTACTGATGAAATTCATATGGAACCACAAAAAACCTCGCATAGCTAAAGCCCTACTAACTAAAAAGAAAGAAAACGGAGGAATTTCACTCCCTGATTTCAAATTATACTACAGAGCCATAATAATT
>PVIJ01003793.1:0-128462 GCA_004024925.1 Scalopus aquaticus | reverse complement strand
CATTCGATATTTTTCTCTTTCTTTCTGGCTTATTTCACTGAGTATGATCCCCTCTAATTCCATCCATGTCGCTGCAAATTGCATGTGTTTATCTTCTTTCCATGCTGAATAGTATTCCATTGTGTATATGTACCACATCTTCTGGATCCAATCATCTATTTTTGGACATCTGGGTTGCTTCCATACTTTTGCTATTGTGGACAGTGCCGCAATGAACATACGGGTGCATGTATCCTTTCGGATTAGTGTTTTTGTGTCCTTTGGGTAAATTCCCAAAAGTGGTATTGCTCCATGTTTAGCAGTCTGAGGAATCGCCATACAGCCTTCCATAGTGGTTGGACCAGTTCACATTCCCACCAGCACTGTAGAAGAGTTCCTTTTTCTCCACATACTTTCCAGCATTTGTTGTTGCCTGTATTTTTAATGTGTGCCATCCTCACAGGTGTGAGGTGGTATCTCCTAGTGGTTTTGATTTGCATTTCCTTGATTATAAGTGCTGTTGAGCATTTTTTCATGTATCTGTTGGCCATTTGCTTTTCTTCTTTGGAGAAGTGCCTTTTGAGCTCTTCTGCCCATTTTTTACTATTAAAGGTATATTGCAGCCAGGTGATCTGAAGCCCCACCAGGTGGGCTTCCTGGCTTTGTGAGACCTGGGATAGGAAGGCGGGGTCTAGGAGATTTAAATAGGCCCCCCAAAAGGAAGATAGAGACAGACGCCATTATGTAGAACTAGAAGAAGGAGACGCCACGATGTGGGAATGAAGACTTAGGGCCAGAGACTTTGAAGGCTTTGTAAGTAGCCGAAGAAAAAGGCAGAGGCCCAAGGCGGGCTCCTTTTTAAAATGTGTGAGTGCAGTCTGATGGGCCGTCTGGCCGCTGTAGCTGCTGTGTGCAGTTTTGTTAGCCTGATGCTGTGTTGGAGCATCACAGAAGTTTTAAAAGTACTTTTAGTTGCATCCTATGTCGTCCTTGGAAGTTGGAACCTGGTCTACAGTCTGATCGGTACATATGGGAAAAGAAACGTCCTTGTGAAGTTGGGGCCCACATCAGCAGTGGCGGGAAACCTTCATCAACATAAGAAAGAAGACACCGGTTTAAAAGTGTGGCCTCTTGTCTGGAAGAGGAGGTACATCTCAGCATTGGAGGGAACACACCATCTTTGTTACTTTTCTAGGACTTAAAGGACGAAACTTTATTATTACCTTTCTGGGACTTAAAAAAGGACTGGACATTGTTCTAAGTAAGGTAAATGGCCATATGTTAACTTTAGTAACTTTTGTTTTTACCTCTGTTAATTTTAGTAATGTTTTGTCTTTCCCTATTTGTTAAATAAATCCTAATGTTGTTTCCCCCTAAACCTGAGTAGATTTATAAATGTGCATGCGGGTGCAGAACTAAGATAGTGATCAGTAGCAACTGAGGCACTGCCTTTGTCTAAGTTTAAAAAGGCCTCATTTCCCTGGTATCATCCTCTTCCTGCCCACAGATCGAGGAGTCGAGTTGTATCTCCTGACTCCCTTCTCAGATGGCCACTGGCTTTGTGTGAGGCACTTTCGCTCTGCATTCCTTACCCTGAGGGTGGGGATCACTTCCTTCTAACACCCTGTACCCATGTTTCTCTCATTCATACCTGAAGCAAGGCACGTAGCCCCCTTTCTCTGCATGAGCGATCTGTTCACCCCATGGGGTGAGGACGAACACCCAGCCCACAAGCCTCTGCTATACACAGAGATTGTCCCCTCTGGGAATTTCCTCCCAGTGGAGACGCAGACTTAAAAACCTGCTGGTGAATGTGTCTCAAGCAGCAAAACAGAATAGAAAGACACCCTAAGAGAACAAAAAGAGAATGCTTACTTAGTCTTACAAAGAACAGTTCAGGGTGGACGAATACATAGAGAGCCATGTAGGAGGCACTTCAGAGCGTAATGGCATTTTAGCTACACAACAGCCTTATGAAGTGGCTATTTTCCCGATTTTGCTGAAAGGAAAACAGGCTCTAGTCACTTATGCTTACAAGTGCTGAGCTGGGTTGCAAACCCAGGCCTGCCCACCTCCAGGGCCTGTGCTCTTTCCCCAACTGATGTGCTGCTTCTGGAAGACTACAATCCACAAGGCAAGCTGAAGAGCTTCATACCATGGCCCAAAACCTGGGAGGGGAAGAGTGAATTCTTCACAGTGCAAGATATGCCAAGGGGTGGATCACCCACTCAGAAGCAGGGCGGGAGCAGGTTGTGGCAGGGGTTGCGGGAGAAACCCCAGAGTTCAGGCAACCCAGGCATTCCTTGAGTGAAAACCCCAGTTTATGAAGGGGTCAGCATCTAGTATGGCTTGGATTCCAGGGTCCAGCCCAGCTTTTGGACCTCCCCTTGGTTCCCTTCTCCAACCAGCTCTGCCTGTGGCAGGGGTTGAGGCAGACAGTGACTGGGTACTGGCTTGTGGAAGATGCGGCTCTGTCCTTGCCCCCAGGCCTATCTTTCTTTTTTCTTTTCTTTTTTTTAAGATTTTTTTAAGATTTATTTATTTAAGCTGGGATACAGGCCAGAGGCATGGAGTGGTGAGAGGGCTCACCAGAGACAGAGCGGGGAGCAGAACAGGCAGATCAGAAATACACTGCTGAGGGGAGCAGCGGGCGAGGCAGGAGAGGTCTGCCGCACCATGTGGGACTCTCCCCGGCTGGGCGTTGAACTCGCATCACCGCTGCTGACAGCTCCACAGCGCAGCGCCCAACCGCTGCGCCACCAGGGAGGCCCCCCCTTTTTTTTAAAGATTTTATTTGTTTATTTTTGCTTAGAAGAAGTGAGCTTATCTTTTACCACCTTCCCTAGGCGGCTCCCTCTGGCAAGATGAAGCAGGAAGCTTCAAAGAGAGGGTTTCTGGCCTTTGCAAGCAATCTGAACCAGATGGCTGACCACGAGCTTTTGGCTATGGCCTTACCTGGCCTTGGGGGCTGGTTCCAGAGAGGATTTGAGGAGCATAGAAGTGTCCCAGCTGCCCACTGCCTGCTGAGAAATCAACCTCTGTCTCTACTGCTAGGTCCCAACCTGTGTGTAAGAACCCAGTGAATAAAGAAACTGCTTCCCTTGTTAGGAGAAACCCATTGTGCCAAAGAGAAGACCTCCATGGGGGAAGAAGCTGTGGTCACTTCCAAGCTCTGGCCCACTGAATCGCAACTTTCCTGCTGGAGTCCTAGGTCTCACTCTGATTTTACCTCTGTCTCTCCTTTGTTAAAACAGAACATGGAGTTTCCCAGATTGGAGTGAAGACCTTGGGAAGAAGGGCAGGAAGGAGGGAAGCTCACTCCCAGTCGCCCCCATGTGATGGGTCCTGTGGCAGGGCTCTGCCTCTTCCTCACTACCCCTGCTACCACACACCCGGCTCTAGGCGTGTGCCACTCTCTCTTTAACACTCCCATTAGAGGGCTATACAGCCCATCTTTGGTTTTCTCTGGGTACAGTAGAGGTATCAGGGAGCATTTGCACAAAGAATTTCCAGGAGCATGCTAGGGAAACACGTGGCAATGCCACAAGCCCAAACAGCCCAGCTTCCGCAGCACACGTCTCGGAGCCAACCAGGGCTTCTCTGGGACTCAGGCATTTTGTCCGTACTACAAACAGGCTCCAGCATGACAGAGTTCCGGCTCCTTCCTCTCTCTCCTTGACTTGTGTTCATGTGGCAGGCACCTCTTACCCCCAAACTGAATGAGCAAGTGTCTGAGGACTCGGTTCCCTCCCCAGTCAACGCTACAGAAACCTGACTCCAAGACTTCCTAGAGGTTCATCTTCATGCCCCGTTTGAGCTCTGAGGAATACATTTCTTTCTCAGGTGATCCTCTGGATTCTGCTGTTTATCAATACCGTCTGTTATCCCACAGTTCAGGTAAGAGACCCCACTACATTGAAAGATATAGATTTTGACCTATGAAGGCCGCATAGTCTGACAACACTTCAGCCTTACAAGACCCGTGACATCTAGATACCATGAGTTGCCCACATATAGTATAATAAGGAACTGATTCTGTCACAGATGGCACCTAAATTCTCTGTAATGTTAAATGTGGTGATTTGCACTTAGCCCAAAACAATCACCTTTATTAAAAACTCTTGATACAGCTGGGGCCCTATACTTCCATCCTTGCTTAAGAAGCAAGCAGGAAAATCTTTAAATTTAAGCAAGACTGCCAGTGAATGATTCAAAGAGCTTTGGAAGTTGAAGAACCTCTACCCATAGGAATCTTCAGTGTTAGAAAAACATTAGTCCTTTCAAATATGAACAGGGGAACTTCTTTAAGAAATGATCTCGATGAGACTAGAATCCTAATTTCTTCCATGTCTTCTCTATTTTTCATCCCAGAGGATGTCTGAATCTTCTTTGCTCAAGCCACTCTGTCTATGAACCAAACCCTAGGATCACACAACTTTGGATGGCAAAATTTTTAGAAGTTATACAGTCCTCTTGTAGCTGTTTAACCATAAGCAGTCAGTCATTCCACTTCTGCTTAGATACCTGCTTCAAGATACTTGCACTGAAGGAAGTTCACTAGGGCTGGAGGCAAGTATGAGGGAAAGACCCTTTCTCGTGGTTCATGTTTGATATTAAACATACCGTGCTAGCAGATCTGTCAGCCATACGCCTGTGATGGGTGGGACGCTCTCACCTGAGTGTCTATTCATTCACTTACTCATTCACTCAACCACTTGACCATTCATTCAATTAATATGGAGGATCTATGTGCTAAGCACTGTGATTGCTGCTAAAGAAATTGAGAGAAACAAAAGCAGACATGGATCCTTCTCTAATGGAGTTTGGAGTACAGTAATAAACCAAGAAATCACACAAACGAGTGTGAATTGCAACTGAGATAAGTGCTATGAGGAAAGGAACACAGTTCTTTGAAACCTATAACAAAGGAACCTGACTTAGCTTGGAGGAAGAGTCCAGGAAACCTTCCCTGAGGGAGGAATGCTAGAACTGATATTTGAGTGTTAAGTAAGATTAGCCAAGCAAAGTTGGTGGAATGAGGAAATAGAAAGTATTCCAGGAGGAGGAAACAGCATGTACAAAGGCCCTGTGGTGAATAAAAATGGTATAATTGGAACTGAGAGAAGGACAGTGTGAATGGAGCGAGAGCATGAGGGATAAAGTGATGTGAGCTGAAGCTGGAGATGTAAGTTTGGACAAGACCTCATAGAACTTTGTAAGCCACTTTAACAATCCATCTTTCTTGTATGGGTCACAGGAAATTATTGGAAGGTTTCTATACAAGATGATAACACAATCAGATTTAACTTTTGAAAACATCATTCTGGTTGCTATGTAGAAAGTGGGTTGCAGGGAAGCCAGCATGCATGTATAGAGGTCAGTGTTATCATTGATAAAATGAGAGGTGATGGTAATATGGACAGGAGTGGTGGCTGGCAATCTCATTGGAAAGATGTACGGGATCTAAGAGATTTTTAAGAAGTAAAATGGATAGAACCTAGTGAGGAGAGGCATTAATAAGAATGATGCCTAGTTTACTGAATTGTATAACTGTAAAGTTAGGGGGTGCCCTTCACTGAAAAAGGGAAACTGGTAGAGAACCATATCTCAGAGAATAGATAGTAGGTTTGGTCTTGTATGTATTGAACGTAAGCAATGTTTCAGTCATCTAAGTAGAGATATAAATATGGAATGCACACTCCAGACATGAATGAGATTTCCTAGTAAGATAGTATATAGTGAGAAGATAAGGCAGTTTTTAGGAACCCCAATGTTTAAAAACCAGTTACAGAATAAATGAGTTAAAGGAAACTAATAAGGATTTCTTGTGAAGCTAAGAGAAAAACAAAGAAAAGAGGCTAATGGAAAAAAGGAACAGTAATGTCAAATGTCACTGAGAAGATAAGAATTGAAGTTGTATTTAATGACCTCATGAAGGTCATTGGTAACATTAGCGAAATTGTGAAATTTGTTAATCGTACTTAATACTCAAATATTAGGGTAATGAGAGGGCAGAAACATGATTGGAGCAGGTTAAGATGAATGTAGACAACTCTTTTGAGAAGCTGATTTGGAAGGAGAGAAGAGAGAGTGATAACTGGTGGAGGGTTGGGAGTTGAAGTGGACATTACCTTAAGATGGGAGAGATTCTTTTACCTGCTACTCAGAAGGGCCTAGTTGAGAAAAAAAGCGCTTGAATAATAGGAGAGAAAAATGATAGTTGATAGTGTGAGAAGGTGGGAAGGGGTAGGTTACAATACACCAGTGGAAGCAATGCTCCTCTAAGGAGAAAGGACACCTCCTCTCCTGCTACAGGAGGAAAGTGTTCAGAGAATACGATGAGATGATGTGGCCAGTGGAGGTCCTGCCTGATGCTACAGCATTCTCAGCGATGTAGATGAGGTTATCTGCTCTGAGTGACAGTGAGAGGATGGACAGGGGTTGAAAGGTTACGAAAAGAGTGGAGATTTGAAACAATCACCCTAGAGAGTGAGAGGTACTAAGGAAATTGTGTACCTAGTAAGACTGTGAAGCAGTTTCGAGGGCTCAGTTGAGATAGGTGATGTATAGTGGAGCAGGTCACTTTGTGACAATGGTGGTAGGTCGCTGCAGTAGAGTGGAAGAGATGAGGGTGTTGAGGGACCAGGATGTCAAAGTGAGGGCCGAGTCATCCACATGGACACTGAGGTCCTCTAGGATGATGATGGGACTTGCAATGGAGGGTAGGGAAGCCAATGAGACGTAAACCAAAGTCTTCAAAGGCCCAAATGAAGGTGTCGGCAGGGTTATGTCCTTCTAGGGGGTCTAAGGAAGCATCTCTTCCATGCATCTCTCTTAGTTTCCGCTGGTTGCCAACAATCCTTGGAGTTCCTTGACTTGGCTTGTTGACCATCACTCCAATCTCTGCCTCTGTCATCACACGGCCATCTTGCCTCCGTGTGTCTCCATGTCCTCTGTGTGTCTCAGCGTGACCAAATCTCTCTCTTCTTATAAAGACGCCATCTTAACTAGATTACAGCCACAAAGATATCCAAAGAAGGTAGCCTTCATAGGTACCAAGACATTTGCAGGGGCGGACACAATTCATCCCACTATAGAGGATATCACCAGGAGGTCTATACATGATAGCAATTAGGAGGAATGATATATTTAAATGATGTGATTGTCCAAAGAGCTGTGGTTTTGTAAGAGGAAGGAAAACAAATAGTCTGAAGTAGTAGTAAGGAGCAAAGAAGAAGCCTACTTTACCTTCTGAGACTGAGGTCTTGGAGAAGGCATCTGACAATCAGCCTTCACATAAGGAAGAAGAGCAAATGGATCCCTCTGGGGAGAACTAAGTTTCTGTTAAGTAAAAAAGGGTGAGAGCTGGTTAGGGAGCAGCTGGACAAGCCGGGCTCTGCCGGAAGACTCAAAGAGGTGCAGGAAAGCATTGGGTAAAGAAAAAAGCAGAGCTGTATGAGAATCAGCATAAGAGTGAAGCTGTATGTGGTATGTATGAGAATCAATTCAGGATGAAAGTTACATTTTGGGATTGAATGGATGGCTTGGAGATATGAGGGGCAGATGGACTTAGTTCTAGTGTCTTTGGGGAGTTATCTGGCTCTGGGCCTGGCGTTCAGAGCCCTGGCTTTCTCTGCCTGAGTGGGTGATAACTGCAGTAGCTGCAGACCAATAAGTTCTCATCATTGTTGGCCCACACACTACAAGCTCCAGGATAGTGGGAACTCAGAAGTGGCCATCTCTGTATCTTTGTGGACTAGAGTGGAAAGAGCTCTTGGGTGAGGTCACTCTGTCAGTGACTTAAGGAGGAGGCTGGATCCACATACTAGAAGTTGGGAGTAAAAGGAATGCCCCAGGTGGACTAAAATGTGAACATTGGCCTCTTGGTTTTGGCTGAAAAGGTGTGGAATCTCTTCGCTTGGAGGTTTTAAATGGAGCGCTACTGTGTCCATCTATGGCAGCTCAACCACCACTGCCACACATACGATCAAGCAAGCTTCAAACGCTACCTGGCATTCAGATCAAGACATTTACCTACAATCAACAAGCCTCTTCTGAGAGGAGACAAGGTAGGCATGAACTCTTCAAATTGTGCCTCAGCCACTTGTAACTGTGTGATCTCAGATAAGTGACTGTGTGTGTCCCTCACTATCTTCATCTAGAAAATGGAGACAGTAACAGTTCACTTCACAGAAGTGTTTGTGACTGTTGTCACAGTCACTTAATATATGTAATGGTTACAACAGTAAGTGATGCACAATAAGTCTAATGAGTATTTTGTTTGCTTTCATCGAGGTTTGTTTCATTTCATTTCATTAGTTTACAACACTATAACACCACATAATGTTTTTATTGTTGATTCTCTCTCCCATCCTTCCACCTAATTACTTGATACTGCCCTACTTGCTGTGATCTCCTGGCTCTGAACCCTAACTTGAATAACTATTTCTGATCCTTCCCCTATGGGGTAGCTTCCCTGGGTCTGTTAACCTCTAGACCAAATAAGCCCAGGACCTTCAACCATTGCTCAGATGATGTGGTTGCTGGTGCTGGTGCCCAGTGACCCATCTTTGGACACCTGATACTTTTGCATTGGAGCCCTGCTTAAATGGGTTATCCAGGTAGGAGTGTGGTGCTGTGGTGGGCTGGACAAGTGTAAAAAAGGGCAGACCCATCTTCTCTCTTGTTCTGGTTCTATACTTCTATTAGTGCAGCCTAAAATCTAATTACCTCTTTTGGCAGCATCATCACTCTGTTGGCTGGCATTGACTTTACAATCCAATCAAGGTCTTTCTCACATGTCCTGTTGCTACCAGGCAGGTCTCTTCAATCCTGTGCTAGAGGAACAAGCCAGCTGTAGTTGCTGGGAGAAAGTCAAGTCCAGCAGTCAAAGCTCAGTATCTGGCGGGTTTAGTAATGAAGGAAAAGTGACCCAGGCAAGCATTTGATGGTTGGAATTCATGGTGGTTGTTACCTTTTGCCTGCCTGATCAAGACTGCCCTCTTCTTCCTTATTTACAGAAGCCCAACTTTGGTCAGAGCAGCCATGTGCCCAGCTAAATGAGCTGGATTTCCCAGCTTCCTTTGCAGTTAGCAGTATTCATATGCAGATGGATGTCAATGGGCCTAGTATTCCATTCTGAATAAAAAGGCCAAGGCTCTAGAAGGTCCTTGGTCTCTAGCCTTCTTGTCTGTAGCTATTTTCCCTTCTTCCTGTCTATAATACAGACATGAGGCCCAGACCTGCAGCAGCTGTCTGATAATCATGAGATAAAAGGCAAATGCATGAAAGTCTCCCCTAAGGACGGTGGGGATGAAAAGCCAGCTGTGGAAGGCAGTATCAAACTGACATACTACCTTGTTTAAGCCACCACTGTAGAGGTATCTACACCTCTGTCTGCACCTAAATGACATAGGGTTACAATAGCAGAGAACTGGGGATCTAAAGGAAGAGCAAGCACGACGAGAGGAATTTAGACATTTAGAAACACAGGTGGGGAGCTGGGATGGGAGGAGTCCATCGGTAGGCCATCAACCCTCAGCCCTTGCATCAGGGTTTGGTTTCAGGACACTCACTGGGTGGTGGACTAAAAACACCACTGAGCCTAGGCCTTGAGAGAGGACCACTGTAGGTAGGGCCCCTACTAGGGGATCAGACACGGGGCATGAGACGGAAGGCCAGGGGGCAGAACCAGGCATGAGTAGAGGCCTGGTGAGACTTGAGAGCAGACACAGACCACGGCAAAAAGACTGCTTGATGCTGAGTTCCAGGGTGCAGGGCAGGGTTACTTCAGTCCTTCTCGTCTTAGGACAGGGGTAGGCTGCAGATGAGAGGGAAATTACTTCAACTATAGAGAGGGGAAGGGGCAGAGGTGGGACCTAGGCAGAGCCTGACAAGCTTCAGTTCAAGTTGTGCTTTAGCCATCCTGACAGGTTCTTAGATTCATCCCTAATTACATGCTCTGCTTTCCACCTTTTGCTTGGGACTGAGCATAACAGAAAGCTTCCTGTGTAACCATGCTGGTCTCTTGAAATGGCTCCCACTTTTTCTTTTTCCTAACTGTCAGAATTTCACGGGGGGGGAAGACCTTTCCTTCCTCCCTCCTCCCTCCACTCCAAGTTGTCTTCCCTCTGCCTGGTTGGAGGACATTCATCACGCTTCCTGGGCAGTCTGGGTCCTCTCAGAAATGACCCACCTTTATCCCTTTATCCTCCTGCTTTAGACTCTGCTGACCTGGGAGCAGATGGAGAGAAGGGGCTGATCAGGGCCTGCCATCTCTGGGGAGCAGCAGCCCAGCTCTCCACCTTGGCTATTCTGCTCCAGGGGCCTGATTAGATGCCAATGGCTTCCCTTCCCCCATCCCAATTTCTTGTGTCATCTAGATTGAGAGAATGAGTGCTTCTTCTGACTGCTGATGTGCTACCATTTCTCCTTTGTGTACATTGAGTACTGTGTGAGTAAGTTTTTGCTAAATTGTGTTCCTGTAATAAGTGGACCTTTGTAAGACACTTTTCACCTTGTGTGTGCTGGGGGAGAGGGAGGGGGTCTTAGCTGAGTGACTTCCTACTGTAAGCTCCAGAGGTGCTCAGAGCTGATAGCCTGGCTCTGGCAGGCTGCTCTTTCATTGGCACTCAAGAGTGTCAATCACAGTGGCCCTTCCAATCAGCTCTGAATTAGGAATCTGTGAGGGATTAGCCTTCTTTGCTAAAGAGAACACTGAACCCTCCAAGGACTAAACAAAGAATGGCTCTGGACAATTTCTAGGTGGTCAGGGACAGTCCTGCCCATGTCACTAATACTAACTCTTTGGTTTCATCCTCCTTCAGGTCCTCTGTCTACTTTATTCCCTTATTTTCCTTATATCAAGGCCAGTCCTAGATCCCTTTCAATTTGACCTTTGTTATTTCCCTCCCACACGTACTTCTTCACTTTCCCCCTACTGCTGCTCTCTTTGTTCAGCCTCCAAACAGCTCTCACCTGGACTACTAACCAGTATCCTAACTAGTTTCCCTGCCCTCAGTCTCCCCCCACCTCCAGCCCAGTTTCTGTCCTGCAGCCAAATCAATTTTCCAAAAATGCAAATCTGATTGTGTCACCTGCTGCTGAAAACCCTTCAGCCACTTCCGTGGCTTAGTACCCTTGGGATGAAGTCCAAACTACTTAGCATGGCACTCAGGGCCCTTGATGATTTAGCTCCTGCCAAATCCCCAGCCTCCTCTTTGGCAGTGCTCCCACTTCACACCTAGTTACAGTGAACTACTTTGCAGGTTTCTGAACATGCCATTCCTGGCTTTGCTTCTGGGCTTTTACATATGACATTCCCTCTGCCTGGGACATCTTTCACACACTCCTATTTGTCTAGCCAATTCTTACTCATCCCTTAAGACTTCAAATAAACTCCCTCAACTCAAGACACATATTTTACTCTGATGCCAAGTACAGCATCTGGGATGTAATAGATCTTCAAATGATGTTTGCTGAATGAATGCCCGCAACTCAAGTGACTTATGTGCAAAATCATCTCTGAGGGAAGCTGGTGGAATTGATCAATCCCTCCCTGTCCAGAGGGAACCCTCTCCTCAGTATCAGCATTATGACACTGTGTTACAATTACTTCTTTAATATGTTTGCCTTCCTAATTCAGCTGTGCGCATCTCCAGGGCAGAGCTTTGTCTGATCCACTCCAGTCCCCTGAGTCCCCAGCATAGATCTTGGAATATAATGAATGATAAAATTTCCCAATGCCTCACAATTTCGTCCCTTGTCTCATATCCCTGTAGTATCCTTCCCACAAGTTCTCACAGCCAGTGTAACCAAACTCACAATCTTGGTTTCACAACCATACAAGGCCCCTCCTACTCCCTGAGGAGGAGCATTCCCACCACCCACCCCACCCAAATCTCTATACTTCTTTAGGAACCAGCTCAAATTTTCTCTCCCCAACAGACTGTTGTGGAGGACTACGGGTTCTTTAGTAGTGGGAGATCTACAGTGACCATATACCTGAGGGAAGAAATCCCATATTGTCAAAATATTAACAAAGATGTAAAAGAATGGCACTTCATTAATTTTTTAAAAAGACTAAAGATTTTCTCTCTTTTTGAAACCTTTCATGCATCTCCCCTCCCCCAGCTCATCTCGGAGTAGTGCTGATGATTCCCACTTATCCCATTTAACCCCTGGAGTCCCCTCATCTCACTCAGGAGGAAACCCAGACTCAGAGAGAGAAATGACTCTCTCAAGTGCACAAGGCATGTTCGGTAATAGAACTATTCCTGAACTCATTTCCAGTCCATGAACCACCCCAACTAGCCAACATATATGCCTTGTTTCTTCATGCGGACCACGATTTCCCTTTAAAGCAGGATTAAGTCTCCTACTCCTTCATCTTTCCAGGGCTTTAAGGGAGTGTTGAGAGCTCTAGAGCCAGACTGCTTGGGTTTCTATCTCAGCTTGTAACCTTATGCATCTTCACCACTCTAAACCTCAGCTTCCTCCTATGTAAATGAAGATAACAGTAGTGTCTATCTCATAAAACGATTAAATGAAATAATGCATGTAAAGTGTCTACAGCAGTACCAAGCACCTAGTACATACTTATCAAACGTTATTACTTTATTGTGATTATTCTTCATACGAATACATACCTGCTGGTAACGGTTAATACAAAATTAGAATGTGGGAGTTACTGAGTGGGAGAGAGAGAGGAAAGGAAGTAGACAACCCGTTCTGTCTGAGATTTGGTGGAATCCAAACAAGGTTAGTGGCGCGGCAGGACGTTTTTACGTCTGAGTTCCTGGTGCCATGTGACTCGGTGAGGGCCCCAAGCACATGGTTCGGTCAGGGCGGCGCAGCTTCCCCAACTCTAGCTCAGCTATTCTCAGCAGCCAGTAGGGGGAGCCAGGAAGCTAGGACAGGGGAGAGGCTGCTGGAAATCTTCTAAGGGCAGAAACGACACCCCATCACTACTACCCATCTTAGCCCGCTGTTTTGCCCCCTCCCGGACACTCTCCAAGCTCTGTCCTCTTTCGCAGCTAAGCTGGGAGCTGTCCTTCAGCACCAGGGGCCGCCTTGGCCTCAGGCAGGACAGTGAGGGCGACAGTGGAGTTACGGACGCGGGACCGGTCCGATCCGCAGCCGGCTCCAGCGTCGCCTAGTCACGGGGGCGAGGGAGGCGATCCAGGGAGGCAGCGAGAAGCTAAGGAGCTGCCTCCTGCCTCCAAGAATCATTCCAAAAAGTCCCCTAGCCCTCGGGGGAGTGAGCGGCGGCGCTGGAGAGGGTGGAGGACGTCCGGGTGGGCGGGGGAGGGGGTGGCCGGGGCCTGGGACTCAGTGTGTGCCGGCGTGTGCACGCGGGGAGCGGGCAGATGAACGGAGGCGCTGAAGTGAATGGAGTTGGGGGTGGACTGGAAACATCCCCAAACAGCACAGGCTGCAGCCGGCGGGGGCTGGGGGGGTGGGGGGAGTCCTGAGGCGCAGGCGCAGTCGGGGCCCCAGTCCCGCTCCCTCCTCCCCTCGGTGCCTCTTTCTCCGCCCCGCTCCCCCCCAAACACACTCGCACACGGGCTCTCAAGGTGTTCTCTGCACAGCGGAAGATGGCGACAGACTGAGGGGGCATGGCCAGCGGGAGCCACGGGGCCGTGCCGCTCGGCGGCCGCCACAGCGGAGCGAAGGAGAGGCGGAAGCGAGAGGCGCACTAAGTAAAGCCGGGCGTCTGCGTCCGGCGCCTGTGGAGCTGCCGAGGAGCCAGGTGGCCCGCCCGAGCCGGAACTCCGGGAGCAGCCGGCGCGGAACCGGAGCAGAGCCGGCCCGGGACTGGCCCCGGCAGACGGCCGGAACGCGAGCGAAGCCCGAAGGGCCGGGCAGAGGGCCGGCGGGCGGGCCTGGGAGGGCGTGATCGCGGCAGTGAGTGGCGCGGAGCGGGCGGCAGGCAGTCGGGCGGGCGGACGGGCGGGCGGGAGAGGAGCGGCGCGGGGCGAGCAAGCGGAGCGGAGCGGAGCGCCGCGGCCGGGCCCGCACGGCGGCGCTGAGGGGCGCAGAGCTGCGCCGAGCCGAGACGGCCAGAACAGAGTGCGAGCCGAGCGGCCGCCGGCACCGAGTGGAGTGGCGCGGAGCCCAGGGTAGCTGAGGGGCCCGACACTATGAGGAGCGCGGCGCCGCCGCCGCAACCGCCACCGCCCCAGTGCCCCGCACCGCCCCCCGCCGGGACGCCGGGCAGCGCCTAGCGGGCCGGCGGCCGCGCCCGGGCTGCGAGCGAGGGAGCGCGGGAGGGGCGCGGGGACCGCACGAGAGCGCCCCGCGACTCCGGCCTGAGCGGGGACCCCGGGCCGGCCGGCCTCACCATGCAGCCCCCGAGGTAGAGCCTGGACGGCGCCGAGGAGCAAGGAGCGGCGCGCAGCCCGCTCGCCCGCCCGAGACGGCCGACCGGCCTCGAGCCCGCCTGCTCCCTCCAGCCCGGACCCCCCTGAAATATGTTCAGGGGCGCTTGGATGTGGCCCGGGAAAGACGCCGCCGCGCTGACTATCTGCTGCTGCTGCTGCTGCTGGGCTCCCAGGCCGAGCGACAAACCTTGCGCCGACTCCGAGCGGGCGCAGCGATGGCGACTGTCCCTGGCGTCCCTGCTCTTCTTCACCGTGCTGCTCGCTGACCATCTGTGGCTGTGCGCTGGGGCCCGGCCCCGGGCCAGGGAGCTGAGCAGCGCCATGCGGCCGCCCTGGGGGGCCGGCCGTGAGCGGCAGCCGGTGCCTCCCCGCGCGGTGCTGCCCCTGCCGCCGCCGCCGCCGCCCGGCGAGCCCAGCGCGCCCCCGGGCACTTGCGGCCCCCGATACAGCAACCTGACCAAAGCCGCCCCCGCCGCCGGTCCCAGGCCAGACTGCGGCGGCGCCCCAGAGCCCACGGGGCTGGACGCAGCTTGCACCAAATTGCAATCTTTGCGGAGACTTTTCGAACCGACTACCCCGGCCCCCCCTCTGCGGCCCCCTGACTCCCCTTCCCGTACCCCGGCCCAGTTCCCCTCCGCCAAAAAAAACTTGCTCAAAGGCCACTTTCGGAACTTCACTCTCTCCTTTTGCGACACCTACACCGTCTGGGACTTGCTGCTGGGCATGGACCGCCCCGACAGCCTGGACTGTAGTCTGGACACCCTGCTGGGAGACCTGCTGGCCGTGGTGGCCAGCCCGGGCTCCGGGGCCTGGGAGGTGTGTAGCAACTGTATCGAAGCGTACCAGCGGCTCGACCGACATGCTCAGGAAAAATATGACGAGTTCGACCTCGTGCTGCATAAATACTTACAGGCAGAAGAGTACTCAATCCGGTCCTGCACGAAAGGCTGTAAGGTAGGGACTGGCGTCCGCGGCCACAACAGCTGACTTGGTGGCGGGAGCGGTGATGGGACCCAGAGAAAAATGGTCTCCCCCACTCTCCCCCCACCACCCACTATGGTTTTCAGTGGGGCAGCACTCTGAGTGCTACCTTTGGACCCTCCCCTGAGAGGGCATCTCAGGGATTCGGGTCAGGTAACCACCTGGCCAACTTCTGTTAATTCTGGGTTTGGGCACCATCAGACTGGGGCTGCCTGGCACCCCGCTCCCGCATGAAGAGGGAGGGGTCACAGGGCTCTGGGCTGGCAAGCGGGTGGAAAGAATGATCGGGTCACCCAGTCTCCATCCCCAGCCAGCGTGCCCCCTTTCTTTCCTGGGCCGCAGTTGAAAGCCTTGGAGCTGACTGGGGGTGAGGGGGAAGGCCAGAGGTGGGGAGCAGAGTATTTGGTCACCTAACCCTCACCCTTTGGGCCCTGCCAAAGGGTGAGAGGAGGGCCACTCCTGGTAGCTGGTTGACCTTACATGACCTGAGTTGGCCGGCCAGAGCCCAGGCAGGTGCAGCTCAGGAGTGTCTGTCTCCTCCCAAGGAAGCCCTGCCAACTCCTCTCCCCTGACAAAAGATTGAGCAGGGAATGGGGCACAGTGGCTCATGGGAGGGCCACTGATGGTTGGTGCATTACCAAACTCCAGTGCCTTTCCAGCACTCTGGGGTAGCAGTGGAGGGAAAGCTGGCTTTCTGGCTGCTGGGGACAGACAGAGGAGAGGGGAGGCCGCTGCAAAGTAGGCCTGCCTAGGGCAGAGCTGAGTGTTGAGAAACTTCTTGACCCTCAGCAGTGTCGTTCTGAACA
Source organism: Scalopus aquaticus (assembly GCA_004024925.1). Lineage (NCBI taxonomy): Eukaryota > Metazoa > Chordata > Mammalia > Eulipotyphla > Talpidae > Scalopus > Scalopus aquaticus. The sequence continues at coordinate 112,315 of PVIJ01003793.1, read as the reverse complement.
GTAGGTGTGTGGGGGCTCTGAGCATTTGGGATATGCTGCTATTGCCCTGTTCACCCAGCCTGGCCAGGTGGCTTGCCTTTCGGAGGAGAGAGAACAGCAAGGTCAAAGGGTCAAGTGATGAGGAGACCAGGTGGGGTGGTGTCTCATCCATCCTCAAACCAGGGGCTGAGAGCTGGAGAGGGAGACATTTGCCTCCTAGCCTAGCCCATCTCCCTCCAGAGCTTTCTGGAGGGTCAGAAAGTGCCCCTTCCCATCCAGTATGAACCCTGTGGACTTCTGCAGGTTTCTATGCTCTTGGTGGGCTGGTTGGGGATTTGGGCAGGGATTGGGGAAGAAAGGGACTTGCTCCTGACTTCACTTTCTCGGTCTCCTTTTTCCTGTTCTCGTAACCTAGCAGTCTCCCTCCCGCCTCCCTCAGCCTCAGCTGACTCACTGCCTCACTCACACTACCAAATGAGATATTCCACTTCTTAAAGGTGTACAGGCAGATAGACACACACACACACTGCCTTACACCACCACCACCACCCGGGGCAAAGTCACACAGAGATTCAGAGAGGTCGTCACACCCACAAGCAGTGCCAGAGAAGCAGACACAGTGCCCCCCCCCCCGCCCACACACACACACATCTCCCTACAGTGTCAGAGACACACCGGCAGAAGTGCTGTCACATCAAGAAGGACATGTTTTGTCACATAGAGATGGAGAGACACACTGTCGATGTCAGTGGGAGCAGAGAAAGTGGTCCACTAGCAGATAGAATAAAAGATGTCTGTCTTTTGTGGTACTCCCTACAAACCCACGGCTGGGGCTGCTCCCCCTTCAATCACCAGGATGAATGGGAGACCACACCGCAACTTGCCCATGGGGTTTTCTCCATGTTAGAGTTGGCTTTAAGCTCTTTCTGATTCGGCACTAGTGATCCCTCCTGTTGATTGTGTTTACCAAGCAGTTTGATGTTGGAGAAAGACAGCTGATGTCTCAGGTCCCGGAGGCCTTGTCACCTCTCCCACTTTTTAGCAGTGTGACCTTGGGTATGTCACTTCACTTCTCTAAGCTTTCATTTCTTCATTTGTAAAACAGGGATAATAATCCTTGCTCTGCTCACATCCTGAGACTTACATGAGAAAGTTTCACAGGTTTAAGCAGGAAGGGGTAGTATTTTGTAATACAAGTTTCCCCTGCTATCTGAAAGTAGTTTGTTCCTGTTTGGTATGATTTGGTAAGTGAGTTTTTGGATCTGGGAATGCAATTACCACTAATTTATATGGGAAAAAAATCAGCAATCTTAGACCCAAAAAATAACCTATCAACTCATACCAAATGGGAAAACTCTACTTTTAGGTGAGGAGAGGGGCACCTGTAATGATGTAACACCTGATGTCTGTGTAATACTTCAGGTTTCCAACCTCCTTCACATATATTATGAGATCACAGCTGCCCAGGGAGGTTGGTAATACCAGTCTCCCATTGTATAGATGAGGAAACCGAGGTGCAGAGAGATCAAGCAGTTCACCCTAAGGTCACTCGGGGAAAGAGCCAATGTGCCAGGTCTCCAGCCTGCTAAGCCTGTGTTTTTGGCCAGGCCTCCTGTCAAGTTACCTATGGCCAGGGCCCTCCCTCCCCTCGTTTGTCTCCTCACTGTGCTCTCAGCTCTCCGCCCAACTCTCCCTGCTGTCGCACTGCCTGCTGTGCTGGGAGAAGGGCAGTGCCAGTGCCACAGCTTTCTTCCTATCATGTCTAGCCCTCTTCTACTGCCCTCACTCTCAACTAAGGCCCACAGGCCCTTCATTCTTGCAGCATTATGCCCACGCCCTTCTCTCCTCCTTGCAGCCCCCTCTCCCCACCCTGTCACCCCACCTCTATCCCACTACGTTGCTGACCCCAGAACTTGATCCCAGGGGTCCAAGCCCTTCTGTCCAGCCCTCGCCCACACCAGGATCCCTTGGAGAGGGTTCCTCATCCTCAGAGCTTCTCCCGGGTGGAGAACCCGCAGTTCCAGGCCAGAGTGAAGAGACTTCCTCTGCTTCTAGAAACCAACCCTGCCCTGAAGGTTCTGTCCAGGGCCGGGTGACCCCTCTCCCCAGGGATCGCTCCTGAGTGTCTCAGTCAGATTGAAATTCCTGCAGCCCCAGAGACCCTTTTCTCTCCCCTTTGCAATGTCTGCCCCGGTTTCAGGCTACACAGGGCCCCACACATCATACCTGTCCTCACTGCTGCCTGTGACACCTCCCAATTTAGTACCAGCTGCGACATTTCTTTAATGTGCGACTGGCTTCCTCTCGCACAGCAGGGCAATGTGAACTTAGGCAGGCCATTGCCCATCCCCACCCTGCCCTCTTCCAACCCCAGCAGCCATGCCCCACCCCTGGGCACACACCCCTAAAGCCCTTACCTCCTTCTCCCCTTGGCCCTGCCTACAGATTCTAAACAGCCACCTTACCCCCTCCACATCGCTCCATCTTTCCAACCCTGCCATGCCTCTGCCTGGTTCTGATTGCCTCTTTCCCCACCCCTGCCCCTGCCCCTTCTGCTCTGAATTCAGGGCATTTGCTCTGGAAGTATCGGTGGAGATGGAAGTCAAACCCTGGCCTCTTCTCTTATAGCTCTGTTGCAAGGGGGAGAGAAGCCCAAGAGGACCGCTCTCAGCTCTTACCAGTCAAAGGACCCCATTAATTACTGCCAGTGCTGAGGAAGAATGTGAAAGTTCGGCTCTATTCTGAACTGGCCCAAACCCACCTGGTAGCCTGTGTGCTTGGTTCTGGTGCTCACACAGCAGGTTGGGAGGAGGCTGGAACTCGTGTTTTCCTGGACTGAGTTGAAGGAGCTGTCTCAGCTGGAGAAGTGGAGGCCCCAGGGCATGTGGTCTCTGAGTTCACCCCTCAGAATTATAATGATGCAACAGAAGATGCACGTCCCACTCAGCCCCAAAGGGATTTCATAGTTAGAAAGTCCTGGGTTCAAACCTACCTTTTGTTATTTATTACCTGTGTGATCTTGAGCTAAGGATCTCAACTCTCTCAGCCTCACTTTCCTCATGTGTAAAATAGAGTGCATTCATAACAGGCCTGTGAGGTCATTATTTTTTTTTAAGATTTATATATTTATACATACAAGCTGGGGTACAGGCCAGAGGCGTGGGGCGGTGAGAGGGTTCACCAGAGACAGAGCGGGGAGCAGAACAGGCAGATCAGAAATACACTGCTGAGGGGAGCAGTGGGCGAGGCAGGAGAGGTCTGCCCCACCATGTGGGAATCTCCCCGGCCGGGTGCTGAACTTGCATGGCGCGCTGCCGACAGCTCCACAGCACAGCGCTCAACCGCTGCGCCACCAGGGAGGCCCTGTGAGGTCATTATTAATGAGAAGTATACACAGTGCCTAGGTCTGGCTCACTGATGTTGCTGTCGACAGTTTTTCCCTCCCTGGGAGGGAACAGACCGCCTTAAGAAGAGGTGAGCTCTTGCTCCCAGAACATGTCTTGCCTGATGCAGGTGGACCCCTGGAGGAAATTCTGTGAAGGTTACTAACTCTAGATTTGGGGGGGAATTATATTAGGTGACCTCTGAGGTCTATTTCAGCCCAGATCAGCCCAGAGTTTAGGCCCATGAGCAGAGTCTGCTCTCTGAAAGGCAGCATTAGATGGGGAAGGGCTGGGCAAAGATGCCTAACACCCACACACAGGGGAGGGGGGCTGCCAAAGCCAGCGCCTTGCCTTCTGCCCATACCCATTGGGGCCCTGCTCTTCCTCTACTCCGGCTGGCAGCTGTTTCTGCCTCACTGCCTTCCTCTCTCCTCCCACCTGCCACAGCTTTCCTGCCAAGAAGGACTCCTGGGCTAACACTGGTGCCGAGAGCACGACGTTCAGGGCACTGGGCAAAGGACACTAGTTGACTCGTGGCCCCCATTGTCACCCAGACTCGCAGCAGGCAGCTTTACCCCACAGTCCACTTCCCTGATTCTGCTTGGGGGTGAAGAAAGGGAGAAGCATTCAGAAAGCAGCCTCCTGAGAACCAAGGCAAAGCCTCCCCTAGAAGAAGCTTCCAGATCCACAGGCCCTCTATGCCCAGGAATGTGTGCTCTGGGAAGGGGCATGGAGCATGAGTCCTAAAGTGGGGACAGGGAAGAGGCCATGCTTAGAGCTCCAGCGGGTCACAGCATATTGAACATGAGACTGGAAAAGTGACTTCAGGCTACCCACATCTCTCCAGAGCCCCTCACCCCATCCTGATCCACCCCTGCTCCCAGTGTCCACATTCCTCCCAAACTGTAGTGCATACCCGCACTGTACCCACACTCACCAGTGGTGACACAGCCCCCCCCCCAGTCTTCTACTAGAAAATCACCCTGGACCCTTCCCAGACCACACCCCACACCCCAGTCTCTAATCCTCCCCCCACACTTAACCCACCTCCAACCCCATTTTCCCCAACAGTTACCCCCACCCCTCCTAGACTTCCCTTTCCCCCTGTTCCACTCCCCTCACCTCCCACCTCTACGTCACACTCCTCCCACCCTTCACCCTATGTCAGACATCACCCTCTGGCCTCTTCCCCTTCCCCCCAGCACCATACCTCTTGCTTTTGACACCTCAGTGCCCACTCACCCATCACTTCATTACACCCCACTCACACTACACCTCCCTTAGCCCTGTCCCTCTTCTGGGCTGTCCCCCTGCATCTTCTAGTCCCCTTTGCTTCTACCCTATTTCCTCCTCTCCACCCCTCTCGCTGTTCCTTCTCCCTCCCTTCTCCTCCCTGGCAGGGTGGACTTGCACACGTGTACCTGCTCACACAGACACAGACGCACGCTTGCATGGACACACACATCCCCCAGTCTTCTTTATGGCTACTTCCCATCCTTCCCACAGGCTGGTGCCTGACTACTATAGTCACCATAGCAACGGGAACCTCCAGGAAGGATACACTGGTATCTCCTGAAAGTGGGGGTTGGGGGAACTTAGGTGGAGGAAGGGAGCCCAGCAGCCTCCCACCAATCTCGCGGTCTGCCTGGAAGAGTCTGCCGAATGGTGGGTAGGGGTGAGGACAGGGAAGACGGTGGGCGAGATGGAGATGACGGGAGGGTCACGGATCTCTGAAAACATCGCAAGCCTGAGAAGGTGCTTCTGAACCATGTGGGTGCAGATTGGCCTCTTCCCCAGGCGTCAATACCTCAGGGAAGGGGCACACCCACCCTTCTGTGTGTGTGTAGGTATGTAGGAAGACACATCAGACTCGAGGATGGGTTTGCCCTAGAAAAACTTCTCCCTGGGGGCAGTTCTTTTGTGTCCCCACCCTCTGAAGCTGTTTACCTGCTGTGTGTCCATGCAGGCCAAGCATCAAATCTGCCCCCATCCCCATCTCTCGGCCGCATAAGGATCCAGCTGCAGGTGCTGCAGGTGTTTGCTGGAAAGCCAGGGGCAGCTTCTGGGGGGAGGGGGCAAGGGGGTCTAGACAAACAGGCCACTGGTAGCTCAGAGCTGAGGTGGACCTGGGGAGGCCTGGGCCATCTTATGTGGTTACAGGCAGGCAGACCAGAGAAGGTACAGGTGACCAGGGATGGCGGACCAGCCTTTTCTCCATAGACATAAGAAGGGCTTCAGAAAAACATGAATTTTTGACACCTTCAGTCATGTAGTTGACTTAAAGGGGAGAGCAAGGGTGCAAGGCGAGTCGCAGCTGGCCTTAGGGAAGGAAGAAGTTACTACAGAGTGCATAGGGGTCCCGCGGCCAAAGCTCCAGCTTGAATGGATTCTCGAGAAGGGAACTGAAAGCCGAGCTACAAGTTTCTGGGCTAGAAGACTGGGTGGGCTGACTCCAAGGGGAGCAAAGAAGGGGAAAAGAAAACTGCAAGCTTTTGGAGTTTCTGAGAGATGCCAGGGCCTTTATAGGTGTGCATGAACTCATTGAATCCTGCACTCGTCCCAGCCAGCAGTACTGTTACTACCCCCATTTTACAAATGAGACAGTTGAGGCTCAGTGAGGGCTAGCACCACCTCAGGCCAAATCCCTGAAAGGTAGAGGACTGGGATACAAACCCAACCCTGCTCTTCTTTCCCCAGATGTACAAAGAAAATGTTAATAATCCTCTCCAGCTGTCAGAGTCAACACCCCAACTGACTGCTGAGACACTGGGGTGAGAAGCTGCACCGACTGGTGGGAAAGTCCAGCAGAGTCAGTTAGCAGAGTGCAGGAGTCCCTGGGATGACTCAGATTTGAAATGGGGACCCCCAACATCCTCTTTGCTCAGTGCCCCAATCTCCTGTAGTTGAGATACCATGGCAACCACCAACCAGTATCCTCTTGGGATAGTGACAGAGGATGGGCCTGAGGAAGGTGACTGTTTGGCACAGGCTCTGTAAAAGAGACGTGAGGAGCTGGTCTCGTCTTGCCTGGAGGGAAGGTGCCTGCCATATTCTCAGCCTCCGTCACCAGGGCAGGAAGGGGAAGGTCCCATAAGCAGGCCCCACCCAACACCTGCTAGGAGAGCTGGAAGGGGAAACAATGAGACCCTGTCACCCAGAGCATACTCAGATCTAGCCTGGGCTTTCGTTGCACACCCAGCTCCCATGCCAGGGTTTGAAGAGTCCTGGCCTAGGATGGCTTAGCTTTCCTTGAAGGTTGAAGGAAGTACCAAAACCACATTCTGCCTGGAGAGGGACTTGGGGTGGGTACAACGAGTGTTTCCTGCTTTCTTTTTAATTGAGGTAATGTTAGGATACCCCAATCAGCTATTGCTACCACAGTGCACCCAGCTTCCTGTCTTTTTATTTGGTTTTCAGCAGATAACAAGGCTACCTGGTTGATCTGTAACAGGTGAGCACATCTGCTTAGTATTGAACTCAACTAAAACTTACAGCCAAGTGAGTTCTTCAGAATTATTATAGATTCGGAATCTTTTTAAAATACCTTTTCTTTAATCCATTACAAACAAACAAGATCTTTGAGAATTTTGGGGAAAGTTTCTAAGATAACCTTAATGTTACAGTGTACTTTCTTCCTATTATGTCTGTTTATGGAGCTGGATGGATGGATGACTTAATGTAGGTAGATAGATGAGGATATACAACTATCTTTTTAGATTTGTTATTGTAGTGAAATATGCATAACATAAAACTTACCATTTTAACATACAATTCAGCTGCATTAAGTACACTGGCAATGTTCTATAACCACCATTATTTCTAAAACGTTTTCATTCTCCTAAGCAGAAACTCTATCCTTCAAACAGTAACTCTCCATTCCCCCCGCCCGCCACAGCCCCTGGTAACCTCTTCAGTTTGCATTGCTTAATGACATTTCTGTCAACAGTGGACTTCATATGGGGCACTGGGCCTAGCAGGCTATACTGTATAGCCTAGGTAGGCTAGACCAGGTAGGTTTGTGTAATAATACACTACGATGTTTGCACAATGATGAAACTGCATGTAGTGCATTTCTCAGACTGAATCCCCTTGGTTAATCTACGCCTGACTGTATTTTACTTTCTATGTCTATGAATTTGACTATTCTAGGTACCTCATTTAAATGGAATCATCACAATTTGTCCTTTGGTGTCCAACTTCACTTAACATAATGTTTTCAAGATTCATCCATGTTGTAGCATATATCAGTACTTCATTCCTCTTTATGGTCAAATAATATTTCATTGCATGGATATGCCACGTTTCTTTACCATTCATCTCTTGATGGACACTTGGGTGGTTTCCATCTTTGGGCAGTTATGAATAAAGCTGCTATGAACATTCATATATGCAAGCTTTTATGTAGACATATGTCTTCATTTCCTTCAACCTTTTAGCTATTGTGAATAATGTGGCTATGAACATCATCATATATAAGTATCTGTTTGAGTCTCTACTTTCAGTTCTTTGGGGTATATACCTAGGTGTGGTTTTGCTAGATCATGTGGTAATTTTATGTTTAAGTTTGTGAGGAACAGCCATGCTGTTTCTCATAGCATCTGCACCATTTTACATTCTCCCCAGCAATGCACCAGGGTTCCAGTTTCTCCACATCCTCATCAACACTTATTATTTTCCATTTTTTGATAATAGCTATCCTATAAATGTGGCCACACATTTTACACAGTTGAAATGGGTTTTTTTTACCCTGCTTTTTAACTTATTGTTAGTTATACTGAGTATCTTTCCATGCAATTAAATATCCATAAACATCATTCCTGATGAGTGTACAATGTTCCATTAAATATAGTTAATTTATTTTACTACTTCCCTATTATTAGATATTATTTTACTTCCAACTTTTATTATTATAAATAATGGTGTGATGAATGTCTTCCTTCATAAATCCTTGTCAGATCTATGATTTTTTTAAATAAATGCTATCTCAGTAATTTTTTCTTATTTCTCTACTTTGTTGAGTTTCTCAAACAACAAAATAATGCATGCTTATTGTACCAAATCTAATGATACAGAGTTTATAAAGAAAACATTAATAATCTTCCCATTCCCTCTCCTTCTAGTCCCACTGCCCTGAGGTCACTGATGTTAACAATTTGGTGTCTATCCTTCTAGCCCTCTCTCTAGGCTTACGTAAACATTTGCACACAAAATGACTTTTTCTTTTCTTTGTTTTGCATACAAATGGGAGCATAAACTTTAATTCTACAGGATGAACATTTGGGACTAGTCTTACAGAATCGAAGAGTATTAACCTTTTTAAGGCTCTTGACATACAAGTTTCTTTCTTACCAAGTTTCTTTCCAAAATGATTGTTTGTGCCCTCACCAAAAGTTTGAGACTAATTTACCACACCTTTCCTGTACTGAGTTTCATATTAAAGCTTTATTAATTTGGGGTTAAAAAAATGGCACAGCATTGGCTTTTTAATTTGCATTCCTCAGGTCAAACATTTGTTTTTCTTGTGTATAAGCTACTTGTTATCTCCTGTTTTATGGATTGTCTGTTCATGTCTTGTGTGTCCCTCTTATTGATTTGTATACTCTTTTTTGTGTATTAATTATTTTAACCTTTTTCTGATTGCATTTATGGCAGGTTTTTTTTTTATTTGTCATTGGAATCTTAGAGCTGAAAGGAGGGAATGGGGAAGAAAGAAACTACCTAGGCACTTTTTTTTTTAAAAGATGTATTTATTTTTGCATGCAAGAGCTGGGGTGCAGGCCAGAAGTGCGGGGGAGGGGTTAGAAGATTCACCAGAGACAGAGTGGGAAACAGAACAGGCAGACTGACTGAAATACACTGCTGAAGGGAGCAGAGGGTAAGTCAGGAGAGGTCTGCTGCGCCATGTGGCAAACTCCCTGGCCAGTGATCAAATTCGTGCTGCGGTGGCTGCGGATAGCGTCACAGTGCTAAGACTTATTCCGTTGTGCCACCAGGGAGGCCCACTACCTAGGCACTTTTGATATACTTTATCACGCTCAATTCTTATATCTGCCTTGTGAGGCAATTATATATATTTATGCCCATTTTACATAGGAGAAGCCTCAGAGAGGTTAAGTAACTATCTCAGGGTCATCCAGCTAGTAAAAATTGGAGCTGTGATTTGAATCCAGGTCAAATCCAGGCATTTGACTGCCACAAGGCAACAGTACTATGCAATTTGTGCCCATGTGGTTATACTATAGGTAAAGCTCTGTGCTAGTTGCTTTACAGACACTATTTACAAAAGGGTAAGGGTAAGTGCTTTTATTATCCCCATTTCACAGATGAGGAAAATTTAGATCCGGAAATTAAACATGCCTGAAGGATAACTGCTAAGAGCAATCCTAGTATTTGACAGCAGGACTGAGGATGTTTGACCTTGTCTTCTTTCCATACATGGTTTTTCCTTCAGGGACATTTTCTTGGTTCCAGATTGAAACCCAGAGAGGAAAGTACTTTGCTAACAGTCATACAGCGTAGTAGTGGCTGAGTCGCTGCTTCCTTACAGGTGACTTGTGCAAACTCATACAGCTAGTTAGTGGCAGAGCCAAAACCTGGACCTAGCCATGGCTAACTCTCCATCTGACTGGAACAAAGACTTCTCAGTGAAGAACATGGAGCAGTCTGGGGGAAAGGAGCACCTACAGTGCATTGCCATCCTAAGACTTTTCTGAAGGAATGAATTCTGGCATTAGAGTTTTCCAGAACAAGGCTGTTCCAGAACCCCTTAAATGATAAAACCTGAGATAGAAAACTCCTGTCAGAAGGCAAGACAACTTTCTACAAGGAGACAGCTTCCCATCATTCAGAAGCTGTCAAAGATTAGAGCAGGATTAGTAAGACTTGGACTCTGGGTAGAAGCTGATGGGTATGGAAGAAACAAAACAGTAGTTGCCTCTTTTCACACCTCCATCTCCCAAGTTCTGTGTGTGTGTGTGTGTGTGTGTGTGTGTGTGTGTGTGTGTGTGTGAGTGATTAAAGGCAGGAGGGAAAGGGTGCCGTTTGTAGCCCCTAGTGACCAAAAGTTCTTTCCCTCACATCACACCCCTTACAAAGAAAACCTTACTCATATAAGGAATGGAATGAATACATTGATTGCAGGAAAACACTCTCCCAACTTGGCCTGAAATTCCATTCCAAATAACATTCCAAATACTCTTTTCTGAGTAACAAGCTAATTATTTTGATGGTGACAGTGAAATGGAAGGACCATCTGAGGGGCAATATAGCATGTAAGAGCTTGGGCACTAAGTCCAAGCCAACTTGGCTTCAAATTCCATTTTGAAATCTGTCTTTTCCATAAAATAGCTAATGAGTCTTTGAACATACTATTTTGTCTTTCTTCAAATCTCTCTTTCTTCACATTTGAAACTAAGAAATAGGGTTATGAGGCCTAAATGACACAACATGCTAATCTCTTAAGCACTGTGAGATAGTGCTCAAGAAATGGTAGCCTTTATTATGACCTTGGGCGTGTTATTTAAACTTTTTGGTCCTTTCTGTCCTCATCTGTAAATATCTGTCTCCATTTCAGGAACTGGTTAGGAGGATTCAATGTGATAATAAGTCTCAGGGACTTAGAGCCTCACATATATATTTTTATTATTCTTATTTTATTTATTCTTATTTATTTATTCTTATTTTATGTTTTTATTATTCTTATTTTAATTAGATGCATTTAATCCAAATTACTACTTAATGCCCAATTGAGATTGATAACACTGGGCTCAACTTCTTAAGAGAAGGGGAAGGTAATTTGGAGCTGGAGGTGAAGTCTGGCATAGGAATGGGTAGTAAGAAGCCAGAAGGCAACTGGAGAGGTCCTAGCAAGAGAAGACACAAAGATGTGCTTAGCGGGGAAAGGACTCCAAAGCCTTGATTTACCTCACCACCAGAGACCAGGCACAGCTGACTTTTTATCAGGCCTCTGTTATCCCCAGATGCATCTGTCTGGTATGGTGGGTATTTGCAGAAGGAGGTAAGACAGGGGCAAGGAACTGGTTTCAGGATGACCCCTGCAGAAGGCTGGTGACTGCTTCCTGGGCCTGGACCCAAGACCAGTGTGTGGCAGACAAGTGTGCCTGGGAGTGGGAAAGGAGATTTTATGCCATGCATATGTGTGTAACTCAGAGAAAGCTGCGATTGTCACTGGCGTATTGGCACTATTCCTGTGGTGGCCTACACAATCACTGGACACAGAATCCCCCAACACTCCTCTCCTCTCACTTTAGTTCCTCTCTTTGGCTATGTGATCACTCATTAGCTCTGTTGGCCTATTAAACTTACCTGATCAAAGCCCATGATCCAGACTGTGGTGATGGAGTAGATGATCCAGGATGGAACAGTACAGGGCCTGGGGCTTTGAAACTGAGTCTGGTGAGGTTAGTCAGGTCAAATCTTAGGGGTTTTTGTTTGTTTGTTTGTTTTTAGGCTCATTGCTGCAGATCAGTTTATATTTCATTTTCATTTTTTTTAAGTAATATATGTTCATAATTTGAAAAGATCGGCATGTTACATATTTATTATTCTTCAGTTAAATACTTGAAACCCGTTTAGCTTTTTCTTCTGATATTGATCTCCATATTTCTAAGTGGTATACCAGTAAGGCTATTTTTTGACTTTTCTGTTTTAAATGTCTGTGTACAGAGATAAATACATATCCACATAAATAGGTACATACATGTGTGTGTATATATGTAATATGTTTATATCCTATCTATATATCTGTATACACACATATCTCCTTGTAGTGTGTACTTGTCTTTTAAATTATACAGGTATATATAAGTTAATGTTTTGTAAATGATAAATGTAGATCTCAGTTCTCGTAATTAAAGCAACATCTCTCTGCTCCACCCCTGAGCCTCACTCTTCAGAGTTAAATATTTCCAAATCTCTTAGCTGTTTCTTCTGATATTTACCTCCACATCTCTAAATGGCACACCAATAGTGCTATTTCCTGATTTTTCTATTTTAAATATCTATTGACTTTTTATCTTATTAGAGGAGGACTTAACTCTGTTACTACCAGCAGCACCATATATGCACACATATTTCCACTTCCCTCATACATGCTTCATTGGCATATCACAATTTCTGGTTTTAATAGTATTCCATGTTTACATTATTAGAATTATAAATATTGTTCACAGCTGAGTCCATGCAGAATACTGTGATTACATTTCCTTCCTTGGTCAGTTTGTTTTCCCGGAGTTGTTAATTGCCTTTATTTTTCCTCCCAGTTTGCTTAGTTTTCTATGACATTTTGTTAATGCATGTCCAATTTCCCCATCAGAGCTGTAAAATTCATGCAAACACATTATATAACTCATTACTTCTACCTTTTTATTGGAGATTCTTATCTTGTTCCAATCCAGACTAGTTGCTAGATGCTAGGTTTTCCTTTTCTTTTATTTTTGAGGCTAGATTTTTAAGTGTTTGGATTTCAAGTATTTAGTAAGCACCTCTTGAATACCCAGCTCCATGTGAAACCTTGAGAGTAAAATACAAGCCTTGTTTTCAGGGAGCCTGTGGTCTCATGGATGCTTAGTTTATACAGATGTCTCACCAGCAGGCTTAGGCTGCACGTCTCGTCTTTGATCTAGACTGTGTCTTTGATCCCACACTCCAGGCAGACATTCCCTTCTCCAACTCCACTGAATTACCAGAATATAATACAGTTCCCCAGAAAGCAAATGTGGTATTAGGTTTCATTAACATAAATGGGGCTTCTAGTACAGGAGGGCTGATACTTCTGGACTCTGTTGATAAACCCTGTCTAGGGATTGCATTTAGTTGCAAGGGACACAGATAAACAGGAAATCTGAATATGAACAACCAGGATAAAAGAGAGACCTAGCAACCCATGAAATAGTTGAAAAAAAAACTAAGAATTTTGGTTTCTTGGGAACAACTGTCTCCATTTTCTTCTCTTATAGTCCCTTTTAAATTGGCTAGACTCTGGTTTCTGCCCCTATTGTACCACTAAAACTATTTTCACCATGCCAGCTGCCAGCACATTCCTGTCTAAGCTCTTTGTCTGCTGACCACTCCCTATTCTTTGAAAAGCTCTCCTTCACTAATTTACAGAATAATACTGTCTTTTGTTTTTCCTCCTATCTCTTGAACTACTCCATCTTCATTAGATCCCCTTCTTCCAACTGCACCTTAAATGTTAGTGTTTTCCAGGTATCTACTCTTGATTCCTTTCTCTCTGTGTCCACTCTCCCTAGACAATATAATCTGTTTCCTTGGCTTCCACTGTTGATTGCTGTATCAGTGAGGATGAGCTAGGTCATGCTGTGGTAACAAACAGCTCCCAAATATCAGAGGCTTAACACACAAGTAGTTACTTCTTGCTCACAATACATGCCCAAAACAGGCCAGCAGAGAGTATCTATTTATGATAATCACCAAAAGACTCAGGAAAGTAAGTAGATGCTCCATTTCAACACTGCTTCCCCAGTCAGCAGCAGAGGTAAGAGAATGTGGCATGGCATTTATCAACTCTTAAAGCTTCTCCCTAGAAGTGATCCATATCCCTTGGCCAAAGTAAGTCATACAGCCATGATTAACTTCAAAGGTATAGGAAAGTGTAGTCCTGCTATGCTCCTAATGATTAACTCCTCAACACTTGATTCCAAACCTTTGTCTCTAGCCCAGACATTCCTTTTGAGCTCAGACTATTACGTCTGACCATCTCCTTGACATTTTCACCTGACTGAAAATATGCTTAAAAATCAACATGACCAAAAACTGAATTCATCTGTACCCCCCAATCTACCCTCCTCCTGTTTTCCCTTCTTCAATGAATGGAAGTACTACTGATTCTGCCACCCAAGCCAGAAACATGGTCATCATCCTACACTCCTCCCCTCTTCCTCATTCCCCACATCAATAAGGAATCCTATTGATTCTACCTCGACATCTCACATCCAGTCCTTCCTCTTCATTTCTTAACTCTGCTTCTACTACCTTAGTTGAAGACCCCATCATCTCTGACTCAGATGGTTGCAATAGTTCACTAACTGGTCACCCTGCCTCCTGTGATAATGCCTACACTCCATTATCCACATTTTCAGACATAAGCCTGAAAAGGTAGTCACAGAAGCAATCAGCAATATTTCATAAAGTAATTATTTAAAACTTGTTAGTGGCTCTTCATTCAAACTCCAACTGAAGTTATCACCCCCAGGAGATGTTTTCCTGTCCTTCAGCCCTCAAAACACAGTTGGGTCACTCTTCCCTTTAGGCTACCACTGTACCAAGTACGTATTGCTTATCACAGTGACTTACAACAACTGATTCACATGGTTGTCTTTCCTGCTCCTTGAAAGTAGCCATCTTGTCTCAGTCATCTCTACCAGCTAGCTCCTCGCACACCAGAAGATGTTGAGAAAGTGATCACTCTATGAACAAATGAATGGGGAAGTCCTGGTGGGGAGGGTCTACAAATTCCTGCAGGACTTGTGTGGGAGACAGGAAGCTATCTGTTCTATTTGGTCCTAGAGTTGCTCATAGGAGTCATGAGTAAAGCCACAGAGATGCATTATCTCAGCTCAGAAGGAAGAGCCCCTTTAACTGCTGAGTTTGAAGGTAAGGGTTGCCCTAGGAGAGAGTGAGTTCCCTGTGACCAGAGGATAATGTAACTTGTAATCAGTAACTGGAAGGCTCTTAGCAGTGATGCTGGAGGGGACATTCCAACAGGAAGTCAGGAGGTGGAGTGGTGACTCTCATAATTCCTTCCATTCTGGAGTACTCAGGAACACGCCTCCTCTTTTCACTGATTGACAAAGACGATTTGGCTCCTTAAGAGCGGCTCTGCATTAGGGACACCACTTCTCCACTACAGGCCACCCCTGGTCAGTCCAAGCCCATCAAGCCACTGACCTGAGCAGATGACCTAAGAGGCTCAGAGGCGTGAAGACCCGCTGGAGCCACGCTGGCTCTAGGTCTTTACCCACCTCACAAGCCATACTCCCCATCTTTCAGTCAGACCAGGCCAAGCCACTTTGACTACGGATTCCTCATTCTCAGAAGCAGAAAAGCTGTTGCTTATTTTTACAACCACTTAAGTAAAGCCATATCATCCAAGTGGATTTGCCGTGTAATGCTTCTAATCCATGTCTGACTCTGCCAATTCCAGCGAACTGTTGTCCCCAGAGTTATGTCCATGATCTCCTTCCCCTGAGTTGGGGAGACTGAATTTGACCTTCCCCTCTTCTGATCTAACTTTGAAAGTCCAGAATCAGGAGTGGAAGCCCATGGCTCTACTTTCAGACCCTGCCCGAGGAGGCCTCTCGCATAGTGCCTGGTGTGCAGAGGGATGCAGTACGAAGAGGCATGGGATTAGCAGTCAGTACTTCCGCTCTAATCCCAACTTTGTAGTTGGTGCCTTGCATGCCTCTGATTTGGCGGAACCAATCCCCTTTTCTGAGCATAAGTTTCCCCCTAGGTAAAATCTGGAGGTGTGAAGGCTACTTATGGGCAGTGGACAGTGGGTTTCATCCCCAAGCCCAGCTCAAATTGCTAGTATAACTCCACAGACTCTGCAGTTGCAGCTCCTGGTCAAGGGCCTGAGGTGTGCATTAAGGAGACAAGCAGCCATGACGAGGAGGTCTATAGAGAGGATTTGGATAGGGAAACAGACCCTAGGGAGGGAAGCAAGTTGGAATCCAACAAGGAAACCACTGAATTCCTGGTTAGCAAGAACTGAAACGCTCCTCTATGGGGGGATTTCCAGCCCCCAAACCAAGGAGCCCAGAGTAGCCTCCTCTTTCTGAACCCTCTGGCTCTGAGGCCTGACTTTGTTCTACGTGCATACGTGTCCACTTGTGTGCATTCACACAGCACGGGAGAACCCAGGTGCTTCCTTCCAGAGGAGTGTGGGGAGAAGAATGCTCCAACCAGTGCCGCAGGCCAGGGAGCAGGAGGGTGAGCTCCCTAGGTACTCCCCACTCCTCCCTCCACTGGCAGCTGCAGAGCCTTGGAGAGATGGGGATCCCCTTCATCTTACCCGCTCCCATTTTCAGAGTGGCTTAGCAGCCCAGCTGGGAGGATGGGTAGGACAGCCTTCCCGGCTTCCTTTTTGGGTTAATTGGTGTTCCCTTTAGTTTCTCCTTGCTTCCTTCCCCTCCCAGTTCCCATAGCAACAGGGCTGTAGCAGCCGGAACTTGATTGAGCCCAGCAGTGGCCTGACTGAGGTGGGGAAAGGGGTTCCATAGAGAAAGGAAGCACTTCCAGGTAAAGATTTCCCACCTCACCCATCTCATCCTTTGCAGCTGCCTATAGGGTCCAGGATGATTGAACTCAAAGGACAGGGCTTGATGGACAAGTCTTTTCTTTCTGGGCTGGAGTCTGAAGTTCCTGAAGACCGAGAGCAAGCCTGATTCTCCTCAGCTCTTCTCCCCAGCCACACCCTTGTTGCCAGCCCCTCTGACTTTGGAATCCGAAGTCATTGGTAGAATTGTCCATTAAGGAAAACCCTGGAGTTGGAGCTGAGAAACTGAGCTTCGAGTTCCTCTCTGCTATTATTTTATGACTGTAGACAAGTCCTTCCCCCCTTCCTGGGCCTCAGCTTCCTCCTCGATAAAACCACAAAGTAGGACAAAACTGGAGAGACCTCTACATATTAAAATTACCTGAAGTGTTTTTGTACAGATGTGTGGGCTCCACCCATAAGGATTCTGACTTAGTGGGTCTGGACTATGATGTCGGCCACACAGGAGCGTTTTGTAAAAGACTTGCTGTGTGACTGACATGCAGCCAGAGCTGAGAAACGAGAGTCAGCGATCTCCAGGGGTCTCCACCTGACTGTTGTCCTGCTCTCAGACATGTCTTCCTTTTCCCTGTGCACCCTGGCTCCTGCAGGCTACGCAGCACTCCTCACCCTAGCTGTCCTGGCTCTTGCCCATCCTTGCCGAGTGCCCGCTCCGACTGCCAGACGCTCTGGCCCCCCCTCTGGCTCAGAATTAACACTGATGACACAGGTCAAGCTACTTAGGCTGCCATAGGGAAGAGGACTGCAGAGTCTAAAGTGCACCTGGTGCCACCAGGGAGTAGCATAGAGCCAGACTTTTCACCCGAGGAAGACCCTAGGCCACCTCTGAAGCAGGTGAACCAGCTGTGGCCTCAGCTGGTCGTCTGCGGGGCCAAGGAATTGGATTACCTCTCAGCCTCATGTGGCTCTGCTTCCTCCATTCCCCTCATTAGTTCCTTGCCTGTTCCTGCCTCGCCACCCACAGGCCTGGTGTCTTCCTCAGACAATCTGTTCACCCACTTGTTGCCATGGTGACTCTGACTAGAGGTTGAGGCCTGAGGGAGGGTCTCTAATTCAGGAGAAAGGCCACTGTCAAGCCATCCTTCTCCTCTCCTCTGCCTCCCTCCTCTTGTCTCTCCTTCCAGGAGTAGACGCGGGGAGTGTCCACCATCATAACCATTGTTAGTAGATGAATTGCAGTTGCCTGAGAGGAGGGCCAGAACGCCAACAGGGCCTTCTCACTTAGGAGCAAGAATGTTGACCTGAAGGAACACAGAGGGCACTCCACAGGGGTCACCTCTGACGCCAATGAAGAGGGGGTGATTCCACACAATGTTGGGGGGCATCAAAGTGGACTCTGGGTCCAGGCTGCAGAGATTGGTGCAGAGGTTGTGCACACAGCCTCATCTTGGTGCTGTGGAGGCCAGAAGAAGGAGCCGGGTCCTCTGAGGGACATGGCCCTTGGCTCACAGGATTTCCTTTTCTTTCCTGTCTTGCTTGTATTTCTTTCTCTGACCCTCCTTCTGCTTTCTTGTCCCAGTTCATACCCTTTGCTTTCTTTCACTCCCATCTTCCTCATCGCCTTCATTACCCTGCTCACCCTTCCCCTCATCTCTACTCCCGTCCTTACCCCATCCTCTTCACAGCTCTCTGAACCCTGTCTTACCCCTCTTCTGCCCCCCATGGTCTTAATCCCCTGCGCTTTCCACCCATCTTCTTTTGCTCTCATTAAACCCCTTTACCTCCCTTACATCTTCCATCTTCTCCCCAACTTTTTACCTACTTCCACTGTCACCATCATTCCTTCCCTCCAACTCCCTGTTCTTTCTTACTCTCTTTCCTACACACCTCCTCTCCACTGCTACCCTCCCTCCCCCCTCTCTTACCCCTTCAGCTACTTCTTAACCTGCCTTTTACCTGCACTGCTTTCCTACCTTCCTTCTCATTCCTTTTATCCCAGTCATTTCACTTGTAGTTTATATAGGTGCAATTTAACACACATGTGTAATGTGTAAGAGACACGTGTACTAAGAGATTCACTGGTATATTGTTTATAATAATGGAAATGACTTAAATGTCCCTCCACAGGAAATCAGTCCCCTCCCTACTCCATTCAGACAAATTTGGTTTCTGTTCTTTTAGCACCAGGCACATTCACTCACCTCCATGCCTTTGCTTGAGCTGTTACCTCAGCCGGAATGCCCCTTTATCTCATCTCTACCCATCCCATCTGAAGTCCTGACTCAACTGGAATCCCCTCTGTGAGCTCCTCCCAGCTTCTCTTACTTGCCTCCCTCCAGTGATGGTCAGTGGTTTATCCTTTCTGTAATGCAGATCGGATGCCATAGAACCAAGTTAGATGTGTCCATGAGCTGGAATTTCCCTGACATTTGGGACATGTCCTCATTCGCTCATCCTATTTATTTAATACTTTAAGTATATTGTACTGAGTATCAGTGGTCAAATTAAGAAGACATCGTGAGATGTCTTCATGCATCTCACGTTTTAGTGAGATTGACAGAGATGAAACAAGGATGCAGTCACAGTCAGACTGATGCTGAAGAAATAATTAAGAAGAAAAGAGAATAATGAGAGTGCATCTGAGGAGGTGATGTTTAAACTGAGACCTGAAAAATGAGGAGGACCTACCCATGCCAGAAGTAGAGGGGAAAGCATTCCAGGCCAAGAGAACAGCTTGTATGCCTAGACCCTAAGGTGGGATGAAGTAGGGCATGTTCAAGGAACAGAAAGAACCTCTGCATGTGGAGAAAATGAGACTGGAGAGCCGGACAGGCCAAGCTATGTAGTGCTGGAAAGTAAAGGTTTTATTCTAGGGCCACTGAAGGGTTTGAAGTATGGGAGTACCGTGACCTGAAGGTGTTTGGAGATGGCTCTTTAAAAAAAAAAAAGATTTATTTATTTATGCATACAAGCTGGGGTACAGGCCAGAGGCGTGGGGCGGCGAGAGGGTTCACCAGAGTCAGAGTGGGGAGCAGAACAGGCAGATCAGAAATACACTGCTGAGGGGAGCAGCGGGCGAGGCAGGAGAGGTCTGCCGCACCATGTGGGATTCTCCCCGGCCAGGTGTCGAACTCGCATCGGGCGCTGCCGACAGCTCCACAGCGCAGCGCTCAACCGCTGCGCCACCGGGGAGACCCGAGATGGCTCTTTTTCCTGAGCAGACAGTGGATTGGAAAGAGCAAAGTGCAAGCAGGGAGACCAGATAGGAAGCAGATAATGGCAGCCTGCACAAAGGTGTGGAAATGAAGTGAGCATTGGCATGCCTCGCTGATAGACTGAGTGTGGGATGCCGGGAAAGAGAGCAAGGAAGGCTGACTCCTATGTTTCTGACTTGAATGCCCAGAGGACTGGACACGGCCCTAAACTGAAATGGTCCAGACTTGGGGTGGGGGGTGAGGGCAGATCTGGAGTAAAAGAAATAAAGAACTCCATTTCAGATATAAAGCATGTTAACTTCGAGACACCAGTGACGTGCTTTCTTCCTCAGGGAGCTGATCTGCAGCACCATCACCACCCCCCTGCTTTGGGAAAGGCCGCCGTGGCATTGCATTCCCAAAGTTCTCATTCATGGTGGGGGGTTTTGTATTTTAGTGGACATGTTTAAAGTCGATGTAAGAAGCTGTGACCAAAGTTGCTCGGAATACAGTTGAAAGGCCTCCAGCAGCAAGATGCCCTGGGTCCTTGGTCAAAATGCAAATTCCAGAGCCCATTTTGGTTCTCTTGAAGCTGACTTGGAGGGGACCGTCAGCACATTTAGCAGGTGCGCAGGGGACTCGGACACACTGAAATCTGAGAACCATTGCTGTGAGGAGCAACTCTGGGGAGATGTAGACACCAGAGGTGGACAGGGCCCTAACACCATGTGTAAGAATTGCTCTGGCATTCTGTTCAAATGCAGGTGCTGACTTGGCCGCTCTGGGGCAGGGCCTGGGACTCTGCATTCTCATGAGCTCCTAGGTGATGGTGTTGGCTGTTGGTTTAGGTCTGCACTTTCAGTAGCAAGGGGCTAGCTCAGTGCTTCTCCATGGGAGATGATTTTGCCCCACAGGGGGCATTTGGCAGTGGCCAAAGATATTCCTTGGTTGTCACAGCTGGGTGGGGAGTGGAGGAGGACGCTCTTGGAAACTACTGGGTAGATGCCAGGGAGGGTGTTCAGTATATTACAAGGCACGGGAAAGCCCTACTGGAAAGGATTATTCAGTCCAGAATGACGGTAGTATCACTGTTGAGGAAGCCTGGGTTTGTTGAGAGCCAGGAGCTAGATCAGGGAACCTGTCTTAGCTCGGACCTAGCACCTCCTGAGGGTGTACTTGGTGGGGGACAAGAAGCAGACCCATGAAACTGCTAAGGTTCCAAATGGAATGTGTCTGCTCCACACCAGGGCTGAAGCCAGTAGGACAGAGCATGGATTAAGCAGAGCTTGAAGGCACATGTGGTGCCTGGTAAGGCAGATTCTTGTTTTTATTAAAAATAACCCCTCACATTTGTATTGCACTTGAGAGTTTCAAAAACATTTTCTTATGTGTCATATTATTTGATCCACACAACACCCTAATGAGGTAGTGCAAAGATTATTCTCTCCATCTCTTTCTTGAATTTAGAAACTTAACGCCATCAGCCAAAGAAATGTTTGCTGAATTGAACAGAATGGAAATTACTTCATTATAGGTGACATCAGACAAGTCAGGACAGCTCATTGGGCCAGCTGTAAAATCTAAGGTTGAATGGGATGATTGGTAAGCCTCCTCCAGCCCTGACAAAGGAGTCATGTTGTGAATCTTGCCAACGAACAAATTCTAAGTCTTGGATGATGGCAGATGGAGGGACTTGGAAGTCCTGACTGTGAGATGGAAGACCTCGGGGTAGGATGTAGTGACCTTGACCCTTCTTCTTCTCTACCCCTGGATCCCAGGATTGGGTCGGTGAGTCCCCCGCCCAATAGGCTACAGGTACTCCCTCCTCATCCCATTCCTTTGCGGTGGGATGGGGCTGGCTCCTGGGCTGACACTCTTTCCTCTCCCCACAGGCTGTCTACAAGGCCTGGCTGTGCTCAGAATACTTCAGCGTGACCCAGCAGGAATGCCAACGCTGGGTGCCCTGCAAGCAATACTGCCTGGAGGTGCAGACCCGGTGCCCCTTTATACTCCCCGACAATGAGGAAATGGTGTATGGAGGGCTCCCTGGCTTTATCTGTACAGGTAAAGGCAGGGCACTGGGGAGGAGGGAGGAGGCCGAGGGCCCAGGGCAAGCACTGGTTTGGGGGTGTGGGAGCAGGGTGGAAAACAGCGAAGTCAGGCTAGCAGAAGGTTGGCTAGTGGCCAGACAAGCGGGCAGTGAGGTCCCCAAGTTGGGATGGGGCCAGGTGGAGCAGGGGCCAAGAGCAGAGCAGTCACCTCTGTCCAGAACATGCTTGGCTAGGGGGTCATCCCAGAGAAACCAGCCGGGGTCCCTGGGAGACAAGTGTCCAGAAAGGGAAGATGCTGAGGGACAGGGGGAAAGGAGTCCTGGACGGGGTTACCCAAGCATCCCCAGCTTTGAAGAGCTCCTGTCTAGCACAGACATAGGCATCAGCCCCCTGAGCACCCCACCACCCCTTCCTTATCCATTGGCAGGGTTGCTGGATACTTCGCCAAAGCGACCGGAAACCAAGTGCTGTGACGTGCAGTGGGTCTCCTGTGAGTCGGAGAAGAAGAAGTTCAAGGAGTCTGAGGCCCCCAAAACCCACCACCAGCAATTCCACCACTCTTATTTCCACCACTACCACCAACAGTACCACCACTACCACCCCCACCACGACCCCCCAGGCCGTATCAGCCACAAGCCCTCCCTGCTGCCGGTCTCTGGGGGCTCTCGCCTCAGCCCCAGCAGGATCCGGCTCTATGTCCTTGTTCTCATGCTCCTCCATACCATGGTGTCCTTCTCTAGCAACCAGGGTGGTGGGGGCCTGGGGATGGAGGCGCTGCCTGCCCTAGATGAGGGCCTGACTCGGGAAGAGTGACAGCAGGGAGGGCAGACCTCCACCACACACTGACATCAGCTCCAGCCCCCCCCAGGGGAGGAGGAAGGGGCTCCTCCCACGGGAGGTATAGGTCCAGGTGGGGGGCGGGGGGATCTGGGGGACCACACATCGCCCCCAACCTACCCCCACCCCAAGCACAGCTCCAACAGAACGGCCAGAAGGCCCAAGGAGCTGCCAAACTCATCGGGAGGAAAAGGCAGGAGCAGCAGGTGCCCCCTCCCAGGCCCTCATCCATGGGGCTCAGCAAAAAAAAAAAGAGGGGGGGGAAGTGGGGGCTGGAAATGCCCACCCCTGCTAAGAGCCCTGACCCCAGGGAAGGAGGCTGCTCACCCAGCCTTGGCCCTGCATGGAATGTTGGGGGGCACAGAGGGGAGAATCTCTTTCCCCCCTCCGCATTCCTTTTGTAGCCAAGATCCTTAATTCCCTCCTGCCCATACCCCTACAGGCAACGGCAGACGGTGCAATTGCCCTCCTCCCACTCCAGCACACCTTGCCTCACGTGGGCCCACCACAGGGAAGTGCCAGGTTGGGAGACGGGGTGCGCACAGTCACCACTAGGTCCTAGGTCGGGGCCCCAGTTTAGCTGTGCCCTACCACCCTAGGCAATGAGGGGTAGGAACGGGGTATAGAAAGGGTGGTGAGAGCAGCGTGGAGATAGGCAAGAGGGGAGGAAGAGGAGTGACGTAAGCAGAGGGCTTAGAGAGACCCCCAAGTGGGCTGCTGCCACCTGGCTTTGGGGAGGTGGGTGATCATTGTGGAGGCAGGCTGGAGGACAGCTCCCCAAGTCAGAGAGGGTCACACAGGGAGCCCTCTGGGGAAAGGACGCCGACACTGGGTTGTCGGGCCTCGAAACAGAAGGCCGAGGGCACACGGTAAGACTGCCGCTGTCTGAAGGGCCATATCTTACAGAAGGTGCACATACTCCCAAGGGCCGCTCTTGCCCTGGAGATCTTGGCCTTGGGGCCAAAGACGTTTCCATTTCTGATCTCCATGGGGAGGAGGGACTTAAGCCCAAGTGGGTCAGGCCTGGCCTGGGTCCCCATACTCCCCCATCTTGTCCTAGCCCAGGCCTCCATGAAGGAGACCCTGGTGGCGTGGCCCCAGCGCTCTCCAGAGATGAGCCTCCCCCATCCCGACCCTGCCCCAGTCCCCAGCCTACCAAAGAGTATCCACCCCTTCCCACCCCCCACCCCGTGGGTTACTCTCCCAACTGTGGAACAACCAGACTTCCCCTCACCCTGTAGTGGGTGCCCTGATCCAACCACCCCTGTCCCTTGCTGGAGAAAGTCCAGAGACTGGCAAGAGGACTCGCTGAATAAAGATAGTGTGCTGTCGTTCCTTGGCGAGACCAGAGCTGTTTAGTCAGGCTAGAGATCTGGACCACAAAAGGGGCATCATGAGTCCCTTGGGGCCCATTAGACCTCCTGGGAGGGGGACGCCATGTTGCCTGGGACATCTAAAAGCCAACGGGAGCAGATGAGAAAAGGAAGCGGAACTGTGTTCCCGGGGCAGGCCAAGGGACGTCAGTGCCAGGGGGCCTGGGTCCGAGGATGTGATGCCAGTGAGTTAAAGGGAGCTGCATTAGAGCGAAGCCAGGAAGGGATGGGGTGGGGCCTGCTGGCATCGGCAGGGGCTGGGGCTGGCTCGGGGATGAGTGGAAGCCCACCCTCCTGAGGAAGAGGGACTCGTTCAAGGGCCTCAGCTGGGTCCCCAGTAGGCTTCTTGAGACTGAGGAGTCCTTCCTGCTGGTTGTCTCACTTCTCACAGCCTGCCCTCCCTGCCCCCGTCCTTGTGCCCCGCCCACACTCTCCTCTCTTTGGCCCTCAGCACTTCGGGCCTAGCCACATACCCCATCCCTAGAGTGCTCTTTTCAGCTGGGGAGGGGAAGAGGTGCTGGCTCCTTTCCAGAGAAGCTTTGTAGACATGAGACCTTAGGTATTGCCTTCAAACTCCTGCATCCTCAGGAGGGGAAAAGGGACTGGCAAGTAAAGGGGGGCCTTAGGGCCCCAGGGAATGGACCCTTGGAGACTCCCATCCTCTCTTCCCCCTCACCAAGTGCCCAGGAGACCCCTGGCTCAGACCAGCCCAGGGCCTTGCCCAGTGGCAGGGGAAAGGGGCACCTCACTCCACCTCGAAGTCATTTGACTGTCCCTGTCCACCCCACTGCCCAGACCTTCCACCACCCCTCTGGCTGCCCCTGCTCCGTCACAGGCAGCAGAGCGGAACAGCTTTCTTACGCCATTTTCTACACTGTGCTTCATGAGTAGGACTTTCTTGCACTAGTTCCTATGACTGAGTCTCCAAGCTGGATTCCTAGTAGTCCCCTGTCCCTTCCTCCCTCACCCCGCTATGATTCAGTTGTCTCTACCGTCCCCTTCCCTGCCTCTGTGTTTCAGTGAGAGTCTCTGTATGTGTACTGCTTTCTGTTTTGTTGCATTGTGGGGCAGAGGCCTCTCTGCTCTTGTTTAACCCCATAAAGAAATAAATGGTAAGACTTGATGATAACCCTCTCTTCATGGTTTTGTTCTGTGGAGTCCAGGGCCGCTCTGGCTGTCAGAGGAAGGACTATGGCTTCGGGAAGGGGTGGGACCAGAGGCTGTTGCTGACTCTGTAACCCACCTGTTGGCTCAAGTCACTGGAAAAAAGAGGAGAAACTCCACAGTACGCCATTCTAGACAAAGAGTCACAAACTCAACCTTCCACAGGGGTCAGACGGATGAGAGTGAGTGAGTGAGTGAATGAGTGAATGGAGTGGGCCAGGCGGGGGAGACGCGCAGGTTCCAGTATCCGTGAGCGGTGAGAACGGCAGGGGAGCTGAGGGAGCAGCTCAAGCCCAGGGTTGTCTCCCGGGAATGGAGTCCTGGTGCTGCCATATCTGTCTCAAGGGGAGTTAGGATTTGGGATTTTTACCTCTAATTTCTGAATGTTGGCTCGAGTCTAAACAAACAGGCCGCTGTGTGGGTAAACACGTGTGTAGGCCCCATATGGCCTAGAGGTTACCAGCTGTCCACCTTGGTCGCAACTTTTGACTCTGGCCTCCCAGCCTGAGATCTCTCCACGAGGCTTCACCTGCACCCCCCACACCTTCTCAACCTCCCCAACCCATGAAGCACCCTCAGGAAGAGCTGCCAGGGGCAACATGAAAAGTATCCTCGCTGAGCAGCCGAATTCCTTTGCCGAGAAAACACAAGCCCCCCACATCACCCCAGAGCAGTGTAGCATGGCGGCTAGGGCATGCATGGCCTCTGCAGCCACAGTGTAAGAGTTCAAAGTCTAGCACCACCGACTGCTCCCCATGTGACTTTGAGCAAATTCCTTGACTCCCTTTGATGTCCTACTCTATGAAGAGGGTTCTTGTGAGAATTAGGTGATACACATGAAGCACTTGGCGCAAAGGGGCTGCTCAAATATTGATGATCATTATTGTCATTAATTACTTTCCTTCACCCTCACCTATTTGGTCACTGCATTCTGTTAATTCTCCCTTTGTAATACGGATCGAATCCCTCCACTCCCTCCCACCTGCCCCCAGTCAGCTGCCTCAGGCCCTCAGGAGCTCCTGCCTGCCCTGCAATGGCCTACCAACCAATATTTTGTTCAGTGACTCCAACTCTCCATCCACCTTCCCCCTGGCACAGCAAAACACACTCAGGGAGACACTCCATAGAGGTTTTGTGAAAGAACTACTGCTATAAAGTACACATTCATCTCCCTAAAGCCAACATGTTACAACCGCAATTGAAAACATCAGATGGTTACATGCTGCCAGTCGAATCAAGTGTCAACTCTGTATTCCAACCCTAGCCGCCCCGTTTGACCTTCCTTCCACTGCTCGAATGTTCTGGCCACATTTCTCTGCTGGCTGCTCACCCACTGAGCTCTGCACCTTCTCAACCTTCTCCCTCCCTTTGCTCACATTGCTTCTGCTGCTGCAATGCCCTCTCTCCATCTCTGCCTACCACTGCCTTACCTAATTTCAAAGTCCAGTTCAAATGCTCCCTCAGCTATGAAGACTTCCACATTCCCCCTCTTCCAAACTAAACACAACCTCCGCCTCCCCTGTACTTTTGTAACACTACATTGTACCTTAATGATGGTGCTTATTGCAGCCTTTCCACGTTCAACTTAGTCATCCATTCACTTAAAACATACCTACTGGGCAATTACTATGCGTCAGGAACCGTGCAGACTGCAGGGAATACAGCAGTGAGAGATAAGTTCCATGAGATGACATGACATTGTATATATGGCCACCGTAATGTAACATTAGATTTTGTGTCGCTGCATGTCTGTGAGGGTAGAGCCAGGCTCTCTTGGCCTCGGGCTTAGGAAAGAGAGGTGAGGAGGGGGCTGCACAGCCAGAGCACTAAGGGTAACGGACACAATGCCTGCACCAAGAAGGTAGCCCAACTCACCACTTGTGGTACTTTGATGCCTCATCCCCACCATGCAGCTGCCCCTCCGAGGTACCCCCTCCTCCCCGGGGCTCTGCCCCCTCCAGTGGGCTCAACTCAACTGTATTTCCCAGTCTCAGCGTGTGCAGGGAGAGAAGGAGGCAGGGGCTCGCCGCCCTGCCCATGCACCAGAATCACTTGGGGAGTGTTTGCTCTGGCCTCACCAGAGAAATTCATATTTAATCAGTCTGGGCTAAGGTTCCAGATTCAGTAACATTTAACAAACTCCACAAGTGATTCTAATGTGCGGCCAGGCCTGCCAATCACAGGCTGAAGAGAAGGCTGGGGCTACATGAAGTCTTTGTTATTTGAGGATAAGTGGTGCTAGAAAAAGGCTACTTACTATGAATCCACTTGAAATGGGAACTGACATTTCTCAGTAGAGTGGGGGGAAAGGGGTAAAAGGTTGATTGGGACTTTGTCTCGATAAATAAAATTGAAAATGTGGAAAATATTTTAGTTTAAATTTCAAGTGTGTAAATAATTGCAAATATGCACGAGGTCTCAGAATGAACAAAGAATGAATCAAGCATTAGGGGATAATATAATTTTCCTAAGCAAAGTGCAGAAGAACACAATATTGACTTTTGCAGCACAGTCATAAACAGTTTTGTTTTTCCAAAATTAGAGAGCTTCTTCAATTATCCCAAGGACCTCTTGTATTCCTTTGAGAGTTGAATCATTCTCTTTGAAGTCTTGATCCTGTCATTACCCAGGTCAATTTTCTCTTCTGCCAGTGGTAACTGCTCTATCTCTGCCAAATCTCCATTTATCAAGGACGGCACATGACATGAGAGATGGTCTTCAATGTCACTTTCATTGACTTCATGAAACCCTGAATCTCTTTCAAGACCCACAGTTTTACTCTGAAACGTATTTGCTTTGTGTAATACCTACTAACAACTAACAAGAGGTTGAAGAAGACCTTAGCATAATCAGTATGGATAAACAGTATTATGTCAACTTTACCTTTCTACCTAGCTTCATAAAGTCCCTTTTCCTTTTGGGTTTTTTAATCTGTTTATCTCTAAAATGAAGGTATAGGGTTATATATTGTTATACAGATTAAATAAATTAACTTCAACAAAGTAATATTTGTGAAAGTGTTGAGCACAATTCCTAGCCTAGAAGAGCGACTCCATCAATCCTGCTTTTCCTTCTCTCCCAAACATTTTTAGATTCTTTTAGGATGTACTGAGGAACAGAGAAGGAAAACTGGAGAAGTACATCACAGTAACTAGAACAAAGACACTGAACTTGTGCCCCAGGCCAAAGTTTCTGTCTTCCTGCCAATCTTATGGCCACACTCCCTGTGGACAGTCAGCAATCTATTCACTAAATCCTGAACACCTATTAGACTAACTGCTTAGGGGTATGTAGGTTGGGAGTCCCAGATCACTCAGGGAATCTGCCCTTAAGAAGTTCCTATTTTGGTTGGGAAGAAAATACATGAATGGAAATTGCTCAAAATACTCCTAGAGTCCAACAATTTCTCCCACCTCTATTGTCACCACTTGACCAGACCATCACTTCCTAAATGGTCTCTCTGCTTCCAATCTTGTTCGCTCCCTCCTGGCATCCCCCAAACACACACAGTCTTACCCAAACCAGAGGGATCTTTTAAATACGCAAATAGGATCACATCTCTCCAATTCAAATCCAAACTCTTTACATGGCCCACACGGCCCTATCTACGTGATCAGTCACTTGCCTGCCTTCACTATCCTCCAGTAACCCCGACATTTCTTTTCCTCCGATCTACTGTTTGTTTCTGTATCAAGACCTTTGAACCTGCCATGCCATTCCTCAGCCGGAAACATCCTTCTCCTAGATTTTTGCAAGGCTGACTCTTTACCACCATCAGATCTCAGTTCACATGTCACTTTCTTAGAAAGGCCTTTGCTAACTATTTGAGGTGTGGCAGTGCTCCTCTAGCCCCGGAATCTCTATCACACCACCCTATTTTCTTGAATATTTAGCTAGCACTGGTAACTTTGAAATGATATTGCTTACACATTGGCTTTCTGGTTCATTGCCTCTCACTCCATCTCTGCTCTGAGCAAAAAAGGACCCTTGTCTTCCCTGTCTCCCCAGTGCTGTAGTAAAGGTTCATTGAGTGAATGAATGTGGTTACCAGTTCATTTGGACAGGAGAGGTGGTAGGATCTGTGGAATGGGTAGCTGGATATAAAGCTTGAAAGTTAGTCTGAGGTGGAACCGTGGGAGGCTTTGAAGGCCAGTCAGTCAAGGAAATTTGGGTTTTATACAGAGACCCATTGGGAGTCATGGAAGAGTGTTGAGCTCGAGCAGAATATTATCACCTAGTGCCACTTGCCAACTGGATTGGTGGGTCAAGTGGACGGAAGGTCTAGTTTAAGAAACCATCAACCACTTTGTGTCCCGCCTTCTCACTTGCTGCCCTCCAGGCCCTCTTCCGCTGCCCGGTTCCACCCAGCTCCCCACCCACCCCACCCGACCAGTCCCCTCTATTCTGGGGTCAGGCAAAAGCCCTCACTGCCATTCCTGACCACCGGCCGCTGGGTGGCGCTGTGGCTCCTCCTACCCGGGCTGGAGGCGCCAGGGAGGCGGAGGCAACAGCCGCAGAACCCGGACTGGCGCGGGGTCGGTGGGCGCCTGCGAAGCTGGCTAGTCCTTGCACTCCTTTTTCTCCTGCTTCCGCGCTTTCCGGCGTCCAGGCCAGTTCCCGCTCCCACCCCTCCTCCACTTCCATCCCCACTCCAGCTTCCCATTACCTGCTTTCCTCCACCTCTGGCCTTTATTTAACTATCTGACCCGACGGGCCAAAGCGGGGCTAGAGGCAAGGGAGGTCAGGGGAGGGAGCGGCCAGGGCCTTTTGGCACCGTCCCTTTCCAGCCCGTTCAGGCCTCAGGCCACCCAGGACCTCAGGGACATAACAGAGCTCCCAGACAGGAGCTCTCCAACTTAAGAGGGGTCAGGGCTGCGGGGGCAGCCTTTTGATGAGAAGGGGCCTGGGCCATTAAGGAACCAATTCTTTGGTTATGTTAATAGTCCTGCCTTTGTCTAGGCCTCTGGAGCCGGGAAACTCCTCCTTTACTCCCTGCCACTTCCCTCTCATATGACCCAGATATCCCGGCCACCTCTTCTATGTCCTAAATTGATTCCTCCATCCTCACTGCTGTTGTCTGCCAGATCCTCCTCATGACCCCCCAACTGGCCTCCCTGCCTCCAGCCTCCTGCTTTTGCAGCTCAGACTTCCTCAGGCAGGGCCAGCCAAGCTGACCTGAGCACTGGCCTGGCTCCTGCTGCTTGAGGAAAAATCAGTACCTGGTGTTCAGGACCCCCCCACATTCTGACCACACTCACCCCCACTCACATCCAGAGTAAAAGACTTACCCCGGGTGGGTTGCTAGAAAAGGAGCTAGAACAGGAACGGAACACAGTAGGAGGCTCTGTGAGACCCCATCTCGGGTTCTATTCTGTGTGAATAACCCTAACTGATGATCACACTGTCACAAGACTGGGGAGACTCTGAGAACGAATAAAGTGCCTGTCTCCCCTAGAGCACTGAGACGCATAGTTGTTTATGCCTTTGCCACCACTCTTCCTCTACCCTGTCCCCTGGATCTGTTTTTTTCTCCTGCCATCTTCCTGTGCCCCTTCCCACCCACGTTGCCTACTCTCTTATGCCCCTCCCTCTGGTACATGAGGTTTTTTTCTCAGCAAGTACACACCATCCTTTCACAAAGTGATTGATGACATGCATGACCAGGATTCTCCATAATGTTGAGTCTCACTTTCAGCAGTCTTTTTCTTGAGGAACCTAATAATCACAGATGCTAAGGTCTTCGTGAGGAGACTTTCATATTGAATTTAGCCTCGGTGAACCCGGCACACAAAATTAACACGGCAAAGCATACAAGTGAACAGGGAAATTGCCAAAGGCAGATTTATTGGCAAACAAAGCACTGATGGTTAATTTCAGGCTGCCCTGTCCCTTTGGACTCCAGGGATCCATGCCCAGAGCCAGATATGGCTCATTTATGGCATAGATGAAAGAGCTTGGGAGTGAAACGAGAGCCCTGAGAAGGGTGGGAGAAGAAGGGACAGCTCATCTTTCCTGGCTCCATCTCAAGGTAGCTTCCTCTAGGAAATGATAGTCTCCTGTCCCCCAAACAAGCCCTACTGCTAAGAATTACCTCTTCCATTTGTACTGCATGCACATCTATACACGCTGCCTTGCTGCTCTTTACAGTAACCCTGTGCAGTAGAGATTATTAGTTTGCATTTACAGATGAAGAAACTGAGGTTCAGGGAAGCCAAGCACCCCCACCCTCAAAAGAAAACCATTTGAAAAACAACACAGATCAGAAGGCCAGACTAGAAGCCAAGAATCCTAACCCCAAGAACAAGGCTAGTGTGCTGCATGCAGTTTCCTGAGCCCCTGAGCATCCCAAGCTAGGCCAACAGGCCCAGTCATCCAGGCAGTGCAGCAGAAGGAGCAGGACTAGCTCTCTCGTGGCTCCCCGGCTGTGCTAACACCCAGCTGGGGCTCAATGATGGCAAGGGAGCTTGGTCAATATTGGGGTCTGCAGGAACAGCAGAGTCAAAGCCGGCCTCCTTCCAGAAACCTTGTAAAGCTTGGTTTCCTACCGGAAACTTTCAAAGGCATTTTGTTTGGCTTGGCAGTGTTGGACTGTGCCATGTTTAAATTTGAATTAGTTTCCTCAGTAGGAGAGTGTGAGTGCTTAAGAAAGTTAAATGAGAGTGTAGTCATGAAGAGCATGGCTTGTGTTTTCAGCCTGACGCTGACACTTGTTCTCTGTGGCTCTGGGAAGGTTACTTAAGCTCTGTGCATCACTTTGCTCATCTTTAAAATAGAGGTGGACAAGAGTCCATGCTACCTCATAGAGTGATAAGGAACATTGAGTGATACTATCTAAGGCA
This sequence comes from Scalopus aquaticus, assembly GCA_004024925.1. Taxonomy (NCBI): domain Eukaryota; kingdom Metazoa; phylum Chordata; class Mammalia; order Eulipotyphla; family Talpidae; genus Scalopus; species Scalopus aquaticus. The sequence continues at coordinate 80,237 of PVIJ01003793.1, read as the reverse complement.
TTTAGTGTCTGACACACAGTAAGTGCTGTATGGGTGCTTGCTATTATTATTATAAACAAATTGGAGAGGGCTCACATAAAATCCAAATGTCCAGCTTCTTAAAAATTTAGGATATCCGACAATACTGGGTCCCATTGCCAGTTGGAATTGAATCTGCTCTGTACACAGAGTGTGCTCTCTCCCAGTGAGCTCCACCCCCGCGATGCCCCACTTGGTCCTTAACACTGAAACTAGGTGTCAGTTGCCATTTATCATCTTATATGCAGCTTGTTTCATGGGTTTCCATTGTCTGCCTGCTTTCTAAAACTAGTCTGTCATCCAGCTACTGTTTAAATGATTCAAACGGCAAAAAAATGCTACCAAGTAGGAATTGTTAGCCAATAGGGACATTATTAGCCTATGGGGATTGGACCCTTGCCAGGCCTTTTCTGACCTCTTCTTAATAGATGAGAAAGTCACTGAGCTGCACCAACTTGAAGGTCAAAGAAAGCAGCAAAGTGGCAAAGGGGGCAAAACTAGGCCATGACATTCCATGGACTTCCCTCCTGCAGCCTTACCGTTGGGTTTTAAATATGACTCGAGGACTCTGCAGTAAGTTACAACAACACCTCTGCCACATTATGTATGTATGATAATAGTTATTGCAGCATTGTGAATAATAGAAATGATTATAAACAACTCAAATGTAATCGATGGAAGACTGGTTCAATAAATGTTGGTGTACACATGCAATCGGATACTATGCAGTCGTTAAAAAGAACATGAAAAGCAGTATGTGCAGAATACTTCCATTTCTGTGGTAGGGGAAATGGAAATAGAAATGGAAACATATATATATATATATATATATATATATATATATGCTTTTATTTGTATAGAATATCTCTGGATGGATAAAATATCTATGGTGACCATGGTTATCTCTGAGAAAAGGAATTATGTGACTGGAGAAGGAAGGAGACATTCTTTTTTCACTCTATACTTCTGTATTTCTTCTGAATTGTGCACCATGAGATTAATAATATATGTGTGTGTCTCATTTTAAACAATTCTGCAGTAACTATAAAAGGGGGAAAAAAACAAACAACTGACAAAAACCACTAACTCCAAAGTCTCTCAAGAGACAGCCTGAAATCAGTCAAGTACAGCTGCACAGGAAACAACCTGGCAATGATGGTGCCCATATCCTTGCTTGATAAGTTGTTTTGTGAAGTAGTTTCTGTAGCCATCATTTCATGTCCAAGTATACGCCAATCAGTTTCATTCCTTGTTGCCCAGGCCATCTCTTCTACTCTGGTCAGCTGACTTTACTCTAGAAAATCCAGGTTTGTGGCTTCCTCCTCGATACCCAAAAGGGGATTTTCCTGGAGATGCCAGCTGAAGGGAAACAGGGTCCGACAAGAGCAATGTATCTGAAGACCAAGCTTTAAACCCTCCTTCTTCAAAAGTGCTTCTCCCAGTCATGTGGGAGGAGCTGTAAGTGAGCAGAACCCTGGGATCTGGATAGAGAACCCTCCCCACAAAGACCTATCTCCTTTACCTGCATAAAGTTTCCAAATTCAATTTAACAGACTCTTTATTAACGTTAAAACAGAGCAACAACAACAACAACAACAACAAAAACCTCTGTAGAAACTCCAGGCCAAGTGTAAAATTGTAAAGATCCTAAGGTACTGGGGACTCAAGGTAAAGGAGACAGGACCTGTCTTTTAGGGATGCCCAGTCTAGATTCTGAAAAAGTCTGCGTTAGAATGAATCTGGGGATTGGATAACTGAGATAAGGGCTCCCCCCAGAGTTCTGTGGGCCTCCAGATTTATATGAATAGATGAGTTTCAGAAGCTCTGCGAACTTTGGACATATTGGCAGATTTCAGACAGCAACCAAGAGCAGTAACTCTTCATTTCAAATCATTGATTTTACCAAAATAGCCCCATACTTCTGATTGATTTACTTTATAATAAGGTAAATGATATAAATTTGAACTTTATAAACATTTCTATGAACAAAGCAGTTTTCATCTGTTTTATATAGCAAGTTTTATGTAAGATTTCATTTAAAAGGAGGGCTTAACAGAATTGAAAGATTCTTCTTGCTTGACAGAGAAGAAAACAGACCCAGAGAAAGGAAAGGACTTGCCCAAGGTCACACAGCCTGGCAGAAGCAATCTAGTCCAGAAACAGGGGCTCCTGCCAGCCAGTACTAGTCCATGCCCACAATATCATCTGAGTATTGAATACAAAATCTGAATTGAGAGTCAATTGGCTTAAAAGCACCTTTCCCAGTGGGATCTTAGCCTGGCTGAAACAGGTATCCCAGGAAACGTCGGAACTCTCCCAGGCCAGCAAACCACCGCGTTTTCTATGACACAACCTTCTTCTTTTTTTAAATATATATTTTTATTGTTGTTTATGTCTTTCACATTTTGTATTCCCCTTGGGTAGCCCACCACCAATTCACCCGTGATCCATCTCCATGGTCCTTGTTTTCTTTTCTATTCCATTTTGTGCCCTTTTCCTTCCCTCCCTCCGCCTCCCTCCTGCCCCCCCCACTGATTGTCTCTCTCCCACCCGGCCTCCCTATAGTCCTGTTATAAGTGAAACCCACCACACGACCTTCTTATGGGGTCTGCGCTTTCACCAGCCTTATGGGGTCTTATGGGGTCTAGGCGCCTTTCTGTCAGGGGCCCTACCTTGCCGCCTGCTCAGTTCTCTATGGCTTCTTGGGTTTCCCTCAAGCCAGGACCTGGGCAAGGAAAACTGGAATTTATTACTTACTTACTCAACATGGCTTAGCTCCCAAAGACAGGCTCTGAGTCTCTTGCCTGCCCTTCTTAGGGGCTCATGGCCTCAGCCTAGTTCCTGCTCATTCCGCCCCCTCCCTCCCAAGTGCTCACCCCCTTCAATGCTCACTTGTTGGCAGACATTCTTGCAGGCCCTCCCCCTTAGTCACCACTCCCCCTGAAACCACTACTGCTGCCTCAGACCCCCTGCCTTTTATCTTGCCCCAGAAGCTGAGCCCTCCGGTCCCTTAATTGTTCAGGTTGCTCTTTTCTGAACTCACTCCAATTGAGCTCCATAAATTGAAGATAATTGGACTGTCTCGCTCAGGTTATGAGCCCCTGGGGCAGTGTCTTCTTAGTCTGGTACAGCCCTGCCCAGAAAGGGGGGAGGAGGGGAGGGGCACAGACCCCTGGGGAGAAGGTACAGGGTCACAGCATAGACATACTTTCACCACTACGTTTGGCAGCCTCAATCCCTGCTGCCTGCCCTAGGCCTCGCAGGTCAACAGCCGTGTGCGGGAACAACCTTCTCCACTGTAGGTGTTGGCATCAATTGTCTGATATGAGAGGTGGTTTTTCAAATATTATCCAAAGATTTCTAGGATTCTAGATAAAATACCCTCCTTTGGGGGCACCCGAGTGAGTCACAAGTGAAGAGCTAGGGGCTTACACAGGTAAATTCAGACTGAGGAGAATCCGGGCAACTTGCACTTCAGTGGACACACTCCATTCCACACAACAACATCTTTCCAGGAAAGTTTATCCTGCCACACCTTTGGGACACTGTTAGGAAGGCTGGTGTAACCACATCCAAGGCATCCAGGGAAATGTGAATAGTTGCTGCTCTAAGGAGTGGGTAGAATAAGGAGTGGCTTAGAAGGGCTAAAGCAATCATGTTTTGCTCCAGATTCCTTCTCTGCCCACCATTACGTGACATCCCAGTGGTCTGGTACTGCAGTGGACATATTCTGGAACAGCTGGCAATTCATCCCAGATATGGGAGATGCTCTCTCCCCACTCCCACCAACATCATGCTCCACAGGCCCACGCCCTTCTACTTCCCACTGTGTCAAGAGCTCCCATCACTGTCCATCAAATATTGTGAAAGCATTGGAGTCCACTCTTATATCCTCAAGACCTGGAACAGAGCCTGGCAAAAAGTAAAGTGCCTATTGAGTAAATGAGTGAATTAATGAATGCAGTAATTATGGTCTGACTTTTTCCATGCTTTAGACCACTACAGAATCTACCTCCTTCCTTCCCTTGTGTGTCTACCATCATAGCATTCCCTCATAGGAAATGACAAAGGAAGGTCATATTGTCTGTCCTCTTGCCTCCCATTGGGATTGCATCCAAATGCTCCTATGCAGGTTTTTAAGACTTCTATAAAATGAGGCTGAAATGGAAGCAGCTGGGCTAATAGTTGAAAAAGCTCTCAAACTTGGAATCAGAAGACCTGTTATGAGATTTGTTCTTGCACTCATTAGCAAGAACCTAAATTGCAAGAGAGGAAATGAGGCTGGAAAATAGGAACAGACTTTGTATGTCACTCCAGAGAGCATTTGGATGTCCATTAACTCAACAAAATTTACTGAATACCTACTATGTGCCGAGTACTTCGATTGCTGGGTGCAGCAGTCATTGAGGAGCAAAACTGAAGACAGGAAAACAAGTTGGGAGGCTAGATCACTAGTTGTGGTGAGAAAGACCTGCAGGAAGGCAGTAGCAATGGAGAGAAACACAGTTGACTCTTGAATGCAGTGGAGCTATGGGAGCTGCCCTTGTACACAGTGGAAAATTTGCTTATAACTTATAGGTGGTCCTCTATATCCACAGTTCCACTTCTGTGGATTCAACCATGAACCTGTGAATGTGGAAACTATGGACAGAAAAAAAAAAAACCAGCATGTAAGTGGATGCGAGCAATTCAAACCCGTATTGTTCAAGGGTCAACTCTAGACACGCTGGAGAGCTGTTTAGGAAGTGTAATTGATAGGAGTTGATGATTGACTAATTGGATGTGGGAGTTGAGGCAGAGTGGAAAATTCTAGATAACTACACCGAGAATTCTATTATGAGATTCTTTCTGTTGTGAGTGGAGAATGACATCACCAATAAAGAGGACAAACTCTGGGTACTAGTTGATGGAAGAGGATTCAGAAAGATGATATGCTTGGGTTGGGCCATGTAAAATTTGAGGAAAAGAAAGAGGAGAGCTCCAAAAGACATTTGGATATATAGGTCTAAAACTCAGCCAAGAGACTTGACTGAGGCTATCTAGGGAACAAGTATTGAAGAAAAGATGAGGTTTAAGAACAGGAGCTTCAAGTCTGCCAACTTTAAAAATACATATAAAAGTTATAATGTTGTATGTCAATTATTCCTCAATAAAAATACATCTAAAAGATGAAGCAATGAAGACAGAAGAAGCAGTCAGAGAGATAGGAGGTAGACCATAATAGAGGAGAATATGAAGGCCAATGTAGGTTTTCAAAAGGCAGAAGTGTTTAGCACACGTGGTGTACAAAAGAGTTATAATAAAAGAAAGATCAGGAAGTGGACATTATGAGTTCTGCCTTAACCACTGCTCATGCAGTTAGAGCAGTGGTAGGGGTTTAGGAGCTGTGATTTGAAGAATAACTGAAAGGTAAGGAAATAGGACCATTCTTTCAAAAAACTGGGCTAAGATCCAAAAATGAAGATGGAAGATGGGAGAGACCTGCTGTGTGTGTGTGTGTGTGTGTGTGTGTGTGTGTGTGTGTGTGTGTGGTGTGTAAGAGAGAGGCAGAGAGAGAGAGAGAGAGAGAGAGAGAGAGAGAGAGAGAGAGAGAGAGAGAGAGAGAGAGAGAGAGAGAGAGATCTCAAAGGAAAAAGCCAGCAGATGTTGAAGATTCAATAAACAAGAAGGCAGGGTGATAGGATCCAGAACACAGAAAAAATAATTAATCTTGTACAAAAAAGGGAACATCCCTCTCAGAGCAAAAGGAAAGAGCAAAGGACAAAAGGAGATTCGAATAAGCAAGTAGTTTTGGGAGGAGAGCTCATGTCCCATGGCTTCTATTAAAAAAAAAAAGGGCAAAGGATTAAAGTAGTAGTTACAGTAAATGGAAGAGAGGCTTAAATCAAAATGAAAAGATCGCCAGTGTTCAGAAACTAATGAAAATTAGAAACCAGACATTTGTAGCCCATATGACTGACATTCAATTTTTCCCCCAAAGTTATGGACATTCAATTTTTCCCCCAAAGAAGAGACAGATTTTCTGATTGATTTCAGGGTTTGGGGTTTGTAAGGTAAGTGTGATAGTGTGATAGCTTAAGTGGGAGAGCTTGGATGGTGAAGTTACTTAAGAATATCAACCACGAGAGCCAAGATATGTTGATAAAGAAACAAGAATGGGGGATTGTTAATAACTTGGGAGAAAGTGGTGAGGCTAAGGTTTTGATGTTGTAGTGATATGAAAGCAGTACTAGAGTAGGGAAGCATGAGAACTGGAGGTGGTGAGATTCAAGGTAATGTCAATATCAGGATATGACCGTGAAGCTGGTTTTCTGAAGTGTAGTGGAGGTGAAAGTCATTACAATTGAAGATGTCATGGATCTATGAGGCCAAGGCAGTAATCTTTAATTCTGGTTTGCAATAGAAAACTTAAAAATCTTCATCGCAATGCTGACACACTAGAATCATCTGGCGGGTTTTAAAAAATACCTATGCTAAAGCTACATTCCCAGAAGTTCACATTTAGTTGGTTTGAGTTGGTCCCCTGCATCAGTATTTTTAAAGTTTTCAGAGTGATTACAGGTTGAGAACCACTGAGCTATGGAAATGGGTGTTGAAATCAGTCAGTGTGACAAGAATTCAATGGAGATGGGACATGTATGCCAGAGGCAACCAAAATCCTCTGAAAATGTGGAAAAATGGCTGACAGTGATGGTGGAGGGAGGAGGAAAGTGGATAGTATCACATGGAACAAGTATTGAAGGAAGCAGCGTTTTACATAATACTGGAGAAAGGCTGGAGAGGTCTGGAGGCTGCAGGGATTTAGGTGATGCGTACCTCACTCTGAGACAATGGGTTGGCGGGGATATGGTAGAAGGAGCTGATTGTAGAGGAAGTGTTGTGCCAAGAAGAGCCTGATTTCTGAAGTTAATGCAAGAGGTACAGGGTGTACTCTGAGAAGTAGGGGGGGTGTAGAGGAGTGTGCTTAATTACCTTAGAGTAGCATTTCCAGGACACACATTGGAATCAGGTTGCTGCTGAGTTCCAGGGATGCAGTTCTCATCACGAATGATTGGCTGGTGAAAAAGAAAGTCCAGAACAGTATGGGGAGGGAGAGGATAGGAGAATGTTTTTGACCAGATGAAACTTCTACGATTCTCCTCAGTCTTCTTGCTTCAGGTTTTTCTTTGGCTTCAGGAAGGACAAATAAACAAATTTTGGATCCCACTCATTTCAGGTGGGTCTCTTCTAATGGCCTTCTCCTAAATTTCTCAATTCACTTTTTCTCCTGAATCTTTCTCAACCCTCTTGGCCACTCACTCCTGATCATTTCCTCATGGCCCTAGCTAGAAAGAATGACATTGTCACTTGATTGCATCACATCACCTTCCTTTAAAAAGTCAGAGAGTCAACCCAGGCCCTCTGTGATAGTGACTGATCTATAGATTCAGAGAAGCTGTCAGGTCTTTTACCACAAGGCTCCAGTTAGGCATTCTCATCTGCAAGCCTGATTCTTCCACACAGAAGGAATGTGACAGAAGTCTCAGAGAGAAGTGCGGTGGGACAAGAGTCTCATGGCTAATTAAAGTCACAGCTAAAAGAAGTTTCACCTGTGGACTCCAAACACTGCCTATTAGCTAAATATCAGTGACAGAACACTGACTCTGGTGAAGACTGGAAAGCAGATTGCAAGAAAATGGGCATTTCCTGCATTAATTGGGTCTAGGACAAGCTTCTGCTCTGAGTAGCCTGATTCAAGCTCTATTTTTTAAAAAAGGCTCGTGAAACAGTGCACTTCCCCCACCCCATGCTTCACCTTATCATCAGAGCTGTTTAATCTAAGGAGCAACCAGCCTTAACTCTGGGAAGGAACAGCCAAGTCATATTTTGCTTGGACTTGGCATGCACATGTATACCCATACCTAACCTCAGCTCCCCATAGAACTGCCCAAACCAGTCCATCCTCACTTGGATAAAACTAGGAAACTGGGAAGTCTTTTTCAAATTCAAGGGAGGAAAATGGGTGTGAATGGGTGTTTTAATATGTGGTATGCAGAAGTCTAGGATGATCCCCTCAAATGATCCACACCTTTATAAATCCCCTCTCCTTGACCCTTACATTTGATTGTCTCTCACCCTCAGGATTATGCTACTCTATGTGAATGTTTTGATGTTTATAATCAGTTGACTTTAAGTTAATCAGAAGGCAGATCATACTGAGCAGGCTTGATTGTGTCAGGTAATCCTTTACAAAAGTCGAGAAGTCTTTTTAATAAATGACGCTGCTATATCTGGATAGCCATTGAAAAAAAATAATAAGTTGACCTAAACGTTTTACCTTATACAAAAGTTAAAACAAAGTGGATTGTAGATTTAAATATAAAATGTAAAACTATAAAACTTTTAGAAGAAAACATAGGAGAAAATCTTTGGGATCTAGAGATCGGTCCCACAATACTTTCACGGTTGATCCATAAAAGAAAAAATAATAAATATAACTTCATCAAAACCAAAAATGTTTGTTCTGTGAAAGACCTTGTTAAGAGGAAGAAAAGACAAGCTACAGATTGGGAGAAAATATTTGCAACTGTATATATGATAAAGGAAAACGATCTAGAATGTATAAAGAACTCTCAAAATGCAACAGCAAAAGACAATTCACTAAGAAAACAAACAAAAGGTATGAAGAAACACTTTAACTGAAGAGAATAAACAGATGGTAAGTAAGCACATGAAAGAATGTTCAACATCATTAGCCACTAGGGAATTGATAATTAAATCCACCTATCCGAAAGGCTAAAAATAAAAAAAAAGGGATATCACCAAATGCTGGTGCGAATGTAAGAAACTGGATCTTACTTTGCTAGTAGGAATATAAGCCACTCTGGAAAAAAATATGAGTTTCTTTTAAAACTCTACATACACTTACTGCATAACCCAGCAATTATACACTTGGACATTTATCCCAGAGAAGTGAAAACCTATGTTGCCACAGAAATCTGCATCTAAGTGTTCATAACACCTTTATTTGTAATAGCCAGAACTTAAAACAACCAAAATGTCCCCCATAAAGTGAATGGTTAAACAAATTGTGGAATACTACACAGCAATAAGAAAGGATGACTTTTTGATACATGCAACAGCTTAGATGGGTCTCAAGATCATTATGCTAAGTATAGGGGGGTGATGTTTCAAAAGGTCATATACTATATCTTATGTAACATTATCAAAATAATGCAATTACAGAGTTAGGGAGTAGATTAGTCGTCGCATGGGGTTAGAGATGGTGAGAGTAAAAAGGGTGGTTGTGGCTATAAGGGACAAGCAGAGGAAAATCTTTGAAGTGATAAAATAGTACTGAATCTTGACTGCAGTGGTGGTTCCATAACTTACACATGCAACACTATGGCACAACACCTCATGCCCAAATGTGCAATGTCAGTTGGCCAGATTGGAAATTGTACTATGATTACATAAAATGTGACCATTCAGGAGCACTGGATATAGGGTTAGAGGAGACATGGTATTTCTCTGTACTGTCTTTGTAACTGGCTATGATTCTCTGATTTTCTCAAAAGAAAAAGTTAGTGAGAGAGAGAGAGAGAGAGAGAGAGAGAGAGAGAGAGAGAGAGAGAGAGAGAGAGAGAGAGAGAGAGAGAGAGAGGAGAGAGCATGCTACAACAGACACTTTTTGTCCTTGAAGAAATAAAACAACTATGTTATAGGCAGCCTCTAAGGGCTATGTGGCAAGGGCTACCCTACAAGGGAAGCCTCTAGGAGCTGAGGCAAATCCCCTGCCAAAAACTAAGAAGAAAATAGGAACTTAAGTTCTACAATTGCTAGGAAATGAATTCTGCCGACAATCAGTGAGCTTAGAAGAGACCCCCAAATTTCAGGTGAGATAGCAACCCTGTAGACACCTTGATTTTAAGTGATACCCTGAGCAGAAGACCCAGCTAAGCTGTACCCACATTTCTGATGACTGGAAGCCATGAGATAATACATTTATGTTATTTTAAGCCGCTAAGTTTGTAGTCATTTGTTACATCAGAATAGATAACTTTGGCACAGCCCCAAGGGTGAGATGCCATTGAACAACTGAGAACTTTGCCTCCAGGGACCACAGCTGGAACCTACACATGCTGACAAAGAAACCAGCAACATGGGTGAAGAGAAACCAGTCTTGGAATTGAAAAAGATGTTCATGGTCTTTCCCCCAAAATACAGTTTGTTTTTTTTTAAAGATTTATTTATACATACAAGCTGGGGTACAGGCCAGATGCGTGGGGCGGCAAGAGGGTTCACCAGAGACAGAGTGGGGATCATAACAGGCAGATCAGAAATACACTGCTGAGGGGAGCAGCAGGCGAGGCAGGAGAGGTCTGCCACACCATGTGGGAATCTCCCCTGCTGGGCGTCGAACTCGCATCTTGCAGTGCCGACAGCTCCACAGCGCAGCGCTCAACCGCTGCACCACCAGGGAGGCCCCCAAAATACAGTTTTTCAGTTCAGTCTTGAGCTGCCTCCAAGCCAGCCCAGCTCTGATGGCTGTTGGGCCCAAACAAGGTGCTTACAATCACAAATGACTTGCACATTGACGGCACTATGCACTTTCCCTGCTTCCTGGAGCACATTTGCAGCAATAGTTAATGCCCCCTGTGGCCTTTCTGGCCTGGCCTGGGGCGGTGGTCTTGCACACAGGCTTAACCCCACCTGTTCCTTGCACACCTACCAGGTTCATGGACAGACACAATAAGTGGTCCTGAGCCTCAGAAACTGACCATTTCACCCTTCCTTCTAGGCCCCAGAACCAGAGCCAGTAGGATATGCAGACTGGCACTCAGTGAATGCTGGAAAAGTCAAAGACATGGGGTAGGATTGCACAAGTGGGATGGGAGGGGCCTTTCAATCTTGCCCTTTTGCTGCTTTGTATTATAGTCACTATCTTAGTCTACTCATGACAAAATACCATAGACCATGTGTCTTAAATACAGAACTTTATTTTCCCACAATTCTGGAGGTTACGAAGTCCAAGATAAAGGTGCCAGATGATTTGGTTCCTGGAGAGGATTCGCTATCTGGCTTGCATAGTAAGCTGCCTTCTCACTATGTCCTCATGGGGGGGGGTAGGGGGAGAGGGGGCAGAGGGAGAGGGAGAGAGAGTGGTGAGAGACTGAGGCCATTTTCCCTTCTTACAAGGGCAACAGTGTATGTGATTGTGACCTCACTTAACCTTTATCGCCTCCCACAGACTCTATCTCCATTTACAGTTACATTGGTGGTAGGGGCTTTAAGGTATTAATTTTGGGGAGACACAAACATTCAGTCCATAACAATCCCTTTCTACTGTGCTGCCAGCACTCACCCGTGCAGGTGGGAAGGTTTGGGGAGCAGATGGAGTAACAGTCACTAGTCATACCCTCATAAACTTGACCAGCCTCACTTCCAGTATGGGAAGGTGGTGTGGTGTGGCAGAAAGAGCATGGCCTATAGTGTCAGACACATTCCTTCTTACTGGTTGTGAGAGCTTGGGAAAATCACTTATACTCTCTGAGCCTGTTTTGTCATCTGTCAAATGGAGACTATAATCCGTATGACTCAGGGGGAATTGTCAGGATTAAATGAACTAGTGCATGTGAAAGCACTTATAACATCTAACACATAATGGGTTTTCAATAAATATTAGCCCCCTTCCATACTGGATCTCTCAGCTCCTTCCCCATATTATTCACTTTCACCAGGTCCAAGGCATGCTCTGGCTACTACACACACTGATCTCCTTTGTTCTTGGTAGAAGACAGCAATGCTTAACAGCCCTGCACTGCAGGATGTAGTAGGTAAAACTGCTGATGACCTCCAAGATTCCATGTTCTAATTCCCAGAACCTGTAATTGTGCTGAACTAGCACTCCTGCAGTTGTATTGTATTATATGGCCCAGTTGATCTTTGAAAAAGACTCCATGAAATATTATTCTGCCATAAAAAGGAAAGAAATTATGACACATCTATAGCACTGATGAACCTTGAGGACATTATGCTAAGAGAAATAACCAAAAACAAGTATGATTCCTCTTACATGAGTTACCTAGAGTAGTCAAATTTGGTGGTTTCCAGGGATGGGGAGGAAGGAATGGGGAATTAATGTTTAGTGATATAGAATTTCAGTTTGGGATAAATGAAGATTTGGGAATGGAGAGTGGTGGTGGTTGTGTCAGCAAGCAGAATGAGGGGGACCCCAGGATCCCCAAATCTGCCTGCGCTAAATGTGTTCTACCATCTGCCACATAAAGACAAAACATACTCTAGTGCATAAGACCTTCAATAAAAAAGAACTTTAACACAAATTAGTGTGCAATAATGAGAAGAGAAGAGAGAAGAGAAGAGAAGAGAAGAGAAGAGAAGAGAGAAGAGAAGAGAAGAGAAGAGAAGAGAAGAGAAGAGAAGAGAAGAGAAGAGAAGAGAAAGAATACAGTTAAAATTTTCCCCATGAAACACCCAAAGTGTCCCACCCCTTGTGGGTAAATGCCCAACCAAACAGGGTTGCCCCAAACCAGGGCCACTGAGGCCTGAAAGCCTGCCACAAGTCTAAGGCACCTTTTGTTGGGGACCCATAGGAAAGGGGCAGAAGGGGCCACTCAAACCTGGAATGAAAAGAGCAAAATCAACATCAAGATAAAGGCTGCCATTGTCAACCTCCCCACGGGTCTCTCACCCACGTCTGTTTCAAGTGTCTCCTTCCATGTCCCCCAATTCTCGGTACAAGTGTAAGGCCTAGAAGCAAACGCAGCTTCTTCACATGTCTCTCTGCTCCATGTGCCTCCTCCAGTCTTCGAGTCTCCTCTCTCTCTCCTCTCTCCTTCCTTCCCAAGCCCTTCTCCAAGTCTCTTCTAGCTTGTCCTCCATGCTCAGCCCCACCTTCCTTGGGTGGGACAGGGGACCTGCAACCTCCTCTTCCCAGGTCAGTCACGCTGTTACAGTTGCACACATTGTGAATGTGCTCAGTGTGGCTGATTCATACACTTAAAAATTGTTACTATGGTACATTTTATGTTATGTATATTTTACCACAATGAACAAAAGATTTTCTTGATGGGCCTATTCTAATCACATGAGCCTTTAAAAGTAGAGAACTTTCTCCAGCTGGTAGTAGAAGAGGAAGGTAGAGGGAAAGTCAAAGTTGACACGCTGCTGCTGATTTGAAAGTGAAGGGGGACATGAGAGAAGAGAAGCAGGCCATCTCTCTCAGCAGTAAGCCGACTGCTCGAGGGAAATAAGGCCTTAGACCTAAGCCACAAGCACGTGGATTCTGTCAATAACCAAAATGAACTCAGAAGTGCAATCCCTGGCCAATCCCTTTGATCTTGGTCTTATGAGACCTTGAGGAGAGAACCCAGTGGAGCCCAGCTGAACTTCTGACCTACAGAACTATGAGCTAATAGGTGTTTTTATCTGTAAAGCTTAATGTGCTATGGCAGCCATAAAATACAGAAGCCTTGGAATCATAGTCACGTGAAGAGGCCCCATCCCCAGCCCTAGAAGTTTGTTGCTAGAAGCTTTATTCTTGTAGATACTTACACATGGGCTTTCCCATATATTTGTTGACTTTACCCCCTCTGTGCCAGATGCTCTTCTGGGCTTTGTGGGTGCAGAATGAGCCATGCCAGAACTATGACCCAGAACAAGTCCAGCCTCCCTCAGGCTGAGTCTGGAGGCATGCATTCCCACCTGTATCGGGATCTCCTTGGGTCCTCTCAGTACCTGAATGCTTGGTGCCATCCCCAAGTGGTTTTAACGGGAGTAGCAGAAAGGGGCCTTGGCAGACAGGTACAAGTTGGGAAGATGTCTCTGAGGCCCAGAGCCTGGACACTGTCCTTCCACCCCACGACATGAAGATGTTCTTCAGTGGTGCTTGTGGGGGTTGGGCAGGGCTCTCAGCATCTTGGGACAGATTGGGGCCCAAACAACTTAAATAGAAGATTCTGCCTGGGCTTTTGAAAGAGTAAAAGTCGGGGGGGGGTGTGAAATGAGTATTATCTGGGGTCATTTTCAAGGTTCATAGTGGGTATTTAGAAAGGAAGCCCTAAGAAGGAGACATATGATGGTAACTATACTTGAGGGGTATTGGGAAAGTGGCTGGGGCAATGAAACACTGGACAGAGACAGCAGAAGTACACAGGGGAGATGGACAAGAACCCAGGCTGGAGAAGCCACAGACTTGGAGTGGGATTCTGGGTGAAGAAGCCAGGCAGAAAGGGGCAAAAATGAAGAGAGGCCCAGGCCTGTCCAAGCTCAGGGCTCCCCTCAGCAAAGGGAGTTTTAGTGGGGCCTAGGCTTTGGAGACCCAATCATCCTTCCAGGCCCTCCTGGGCAGAGCCTGGGCCTAAACTTTGGGGGAGGTGAGGGGTGGGACTGGGGAAGACAGCTTAACTCTCTAGTCTCTTAGCAGCCCTTCCTGACTCACTGGTAATCAGTTTATGTGTTTATTTGCAAGATTGGTTTCTGTTTCAGTGAGGGGGAGCTTGGATCCCTGCCCTCTGGGCCCCCAATTCTGAATTAAACTCCCCTACAGAGCGAGCTGGCTGCTCCCTGCCCCACTTGGCTTATTTTCCCTTGCTCTCTTTGTTCCTTTGGCCCTTGACTGATGGACAAGGAAGTTCTGGGGGACTGGTCCTCTGGGACTGGCCAGGGAAGCAAAGGCTCTGGTTCTCTACAGGCCCAGACATCTGGGGTGGGGGTGGGGTGGGTTTGGGCAGGAACTCAGGCTCCATAGGAACCCTGAGAAATCACACTGAAATCCTGCCCAGGGAACTCTGCAGTTGTCCAACAAGAGCTTCGCTTTAATACACGTGGTAATTTTTTTGTTGTGCTTATTCAGACTGCCACAGCTGCAGAGGGAGAGGCCCATCAGGGGACAATGAGACTGGAGCAGGGTGGCAGGGTGGGAAGAAGTTAAAGGCGAGGCTGTCACTGAAGTCCAGAGCCTAGTACAGGGAGAAGGGAGAGCTGCAAGCAGTTGGGGCGTAAGAGAGGAAATCTTCGGGAATGTAGGATTGTGTCTAAAAGGAAAGAGGAAGGAGAGTTTCAGTGGCAGCCAAGGGCTGGGTTGAGAGTCTTACTGGGGTGGCATAAGATGTGGATGACCTGTATGGGGTAGAGAAGGGAAGTCATGAGAGAGCATAAAACCTTTTTACTCTTGATGAATATTGTCTATTACCATAACTCAGCATTTGAAATACTTTTTTAAAAAAGATTTATTTATTTATGCATACAAGCTGGGGTATAGGCCAGAAGCATGGGGCGGTGATAGGGTTCACCAGAGACACAGTGGGGAGCAGAACAGGCAGATCGATGGAAATACACTGCTGAGGGGAGCAGTGGGCGAGGCAGGAGAGGTCTGCCGCACCATGTGGGAATCTCCCGGGCCGGGCGTCGAACTTGAGTCGCTGCTGCGGACAGCTCCACAGCGCAGTGCTTAACCACTGCGCCACCAGGGAGGCCCCTTGAAATACTTTTCTATTGCAAAACTGGAGAAATAAAATTCTGAAGGTCATTCCCAAGGATAGAAGAGGGGCACCTGAATGAATCATCACAGAAACCCTGGGGAAGTGGATGGGGTTTGTAACCTGAACTGAGAGGCCTGAGAATTCACTGGGCTGAAGATCTGTTGATCCTCTTTCCTCTGCCAATAGACTGAGAATTGGAGGCATTCATCAGACGAGGCATAGAAACTCAATGAGTGCTATAATAGGGGGAGTGGAGTGAGTTTTGAAATCAGAAGAGTAGGGTATTCTGCTACGTTGAAAGGACTTGACCTGAACCTTAGAACTAAGAAAGGACCTCGTGACCATTTGACCCACCCTCTTAATTTTACCCTTAATAAACTGGAGTTCAAAGAAGGAAAGTGGCTCATCCAAGTACACAGGGTTTTTTTTTTTTTTTTTTTTTTTTTTTAGTGAACAACACAGATGATAGGCCTCAGAGAGAGGCCATATAGGTTACTAGAGAAGAGTTGTGGGTATTAACCTATATAGGGTCTGCAAATACTTGGTGCCTCTTAGTCATTCTGTGCCTATGTTGGACATTGCTAATTGATTATTGCACCCCAACTTTACTGTTTATTTTACCTCAAAGTCCTTCATAACTGGAGTGCTCTAGGAAGCTACACCCAATAGATCAGCATGGGCCTGGAAATGAAAGTGATTTGTAATTTCAGGCTTAGAATAGCAGCTGTCTATCACAAATGGGTAGAAGTAGTCCTAATGTCTAAATCAATTAAATGTCACTATCTAGGTTCTCTTGATTGCAAGCAATAGAAGGGAAGGTTTCTCTCAGGAAGGGCAGGAACCAGGACAGCTCTGTGGACCTAAATAGTACAGGTTTGTTACCCTTCCTCACTAGAGCACTGCCACTCATCAGACTCAGCTCCAAAACCTGACTCCCACATTTTGTCTCACTACCAGTTTCAAATACCCCAGAGAGTGAAGTTGATTGGACCAACTTGAATCAGATTTTTAAACCCTAGAGCAGTAAGTGATAGAGGCAGGACAAGGTCATATAGTATAGGCAGACTTGACCACTGGGTCTGTGAATTGGGGCATTACCAGAGATGCTTTCAACTTCAATTAATAGAAACACATCAAAAAGTGACTAAATGAAATACTATTTAGCAATTAAAAAAGATTAGCTCATGCAATTTGCAGCAACATGGATGGAGCTAGAAGGGATCATGCTCAGCGAAATAAGCCAGAAGGGAAAAGAAAAGTATCGAATGGTTTCACTTATAGCAGGAATATAAGGGAACCAAGTAAGAGAGAGACATTCAGTGAGGGAGGGGGGAATAAGGGCTCAAAACGGGGGGGGAAAGGCACACAAGGGACTTTGGTGACAGTTCACGGGTGAATCGGTGGTGTGGACCCTACAGGGAATACAAAATAATGTGAAAGACATAAATAATAATAACAATAAAAAATTAAATTAAAAAGTGACTAAAGCTACCAGGGAAATACATTGTCTTGTCAATATGATGTCCAGGGAAGTGGAATTCTGGGAGTGGTTAATTTGTCAGCAGGGACCCAACATATTTCCATTTATTAGCAAAAGGAGTGGGGAAGTAGCTGTTGTATAGACCATCAGGATTGCCTGCCACAGGGCTGTTGCTGTGAGTCAAACTGTTATAGGGCAGGGAGCGGGGCACCCCAGAAACCCCAAACATGCCCGTTCTAAATAGGTTTTGCCATCCACCTCATCAACACAAAACATATAAAACCTTTAGCGGAAAGAAACTTTAATACAATTAGAAAAGACAGAGAATATAGTTTTTAAATCGAGCACCTAATGTTACCCATCGCCTTGTGGGTAAAAGTCCACCCAAATGGGATTGGCACAAAGCAAGGCCCGATGACCTGCCACAAGTATAAAGCACCTTTCAGTGGGGACCCACAGAAAAGGGTCAGAAACAGCCAGACAATTTTGGGAGGAAAAGAACAAAATCAAAATCCAGATCAGCGTTGCCATAGTTAACCTCCCCACGGTCTCTCACCCACATCTGTTTCATCAGTCCAGGCCAGTGCAGCTTCTTTTCATGTCTCTCTGCTCCTTGTGCCTCTTCGGGCTCTCCATCCTTTTTTTTTTCCAGTCTTCTCTCTCTCCTTCCCCAGCTTCTTATCTCTCCTGTCAGCTCCACCCTCCCTTGGATGGGGCAGGGAACCTGGAACACTCCCTTTTCCTGAGGACCACCCTGTTACAAAACCACCATCCTAAGAGGCACCTCTCCCAGATATGCTTCAGGAAAACCAAGGGGAACCAAGAGAAACCAAGGATGGGGTGAAAGTGGGCTTTTCAGAGACCAGAGACATGGAGACCTTTAAGAAGAGGTACATAAACACCTGTGAGGCCTCCTGAAGTGCAAGAAATGCCTTTCTAGGGCTGGAGATGGGCTTTCTCATCTGTGGGAACAGGAGCCAGAGCAGTTCTCACAGGGGCCAAGAAAGATACACAAGACAAGTGCAGAGTTTCCCAGGGCTGGGAGGCAATCTGGAAACATTCCCCACCTGCCCACTTCCGGAGTTAAATTAATAAAGTAGGTTCTAGAAAGGACAGAGAACCCCACCAGCCCTAATGGTGGCCCCAACCTTAACTTTCTAGGCAATGAGTCAGAGTAATGTGGTTGAAAATCCAGCTGTGACAGGATTGAGGCCAAGAGTAGGAATAGGGGCTGAGTGCGCTATAAATTGTGCCAGCCAAGCCCATCGGTGGAAAGATCTGAGTTCTGTTAGGAAGAGGAATCATCAGTCTTCTATATACTCACTTATTTCTAGCGTTTTGTAAGTGAAAAAAAATTTAACTGTTGTATTTCCCTCAACCTCTGAGAAAAGTGCTTTTTGCAGAACCCCATCTTGTCTTATTGTTTGAGTGTAAAGACATCTCATCACTGAAGGATCAAAACTGGAAGAAGATCAAGCTTCCAGAGGGGAGGAATGGAGGTGGCTGTGATGGGTTACTTGAAGTCTTGGGGTGAGGAAATAGGAAATGAGGTAGATCAAGGGGTGGCATTTCTATGAAAAGTATAGATCCTTTCTGAACTGTTCCTTATGGAAAGGGGCTATAGATGACTGTGGTCTGTGGATAGGATTCTATTTGTTGGTTTGGGGCCTGAAGGCATGATGGAGATGGTAGGATTCTGGTTGGGGCCATTTTGAGAAAAGACTAGCCCTAAAGACATTCAATTATTTTCTCTGTTTTTCTCCATTGCCTTTGCCTTGACTTTATAAGTGAAAAAAAATATGCCTGTTGCCTAAACTGAAAAAGCCAAGTTTCCTTATTTTTAAGATAGCAACACCAGCTAGGGATACTTTAAGGACTGAGATAGTATACCAAGTGTTTGACATTCTCAGCGCAGAGCATGTGGTCAGGAGCCAATACAGTCAACAAACTTGTTTTCTTTTTTCCTTTCTTCAGTGTGTATTTGTGTGGGTGCGTGCGTGTGTATCTTTCTGTTAGGCTCTGGAAACTTTGCTGGGGGCTGGGCATTCAGAGATGGAGTTATACAGTCCCTGACATCAAGTGTCTTACAGTCTAGAGAATAAGATAATTATGGATGCTTTGGTGGTTGGTGTGGTGTGGTAACATACATCTGAAGAGGTGTGAACCTATACCTCTAAATCATATACAGTACGTAAACCAACATTGCCTCAGTAAAATAATAACACAACTAAAAAAAATTAAGTGGCAATTTAGGACCAAAAAAATAAATAAATAAAAGGAAGAAAGTTAGTGAAACATCATTTACAATGTTGTCTCTTGTAAAGGAAATATGGACAAAGTGAAACCAAACTAAAGTCTTCCTGAGGAATTCAAGGAAGTCTTCACAGAGGAGGTAGAATTTGCTCTGGATAAATAAGAATTTACTCAGGAGATAAGCATGGGGAGAGTCTTCAAGCAGAAGAAATAGGATGTGCAATGGGATATGCAGAGATATGAGAGGACATATCTAATTCGGTATTGCTGGAACAAGTGTTGCTTTTCAAGCAAGGAAGGCACGTTTGATACTGTGGTCTGACGTGTGCTACTGAAAAATTTCGAGCAGGAAAGTCAACTGTAGTGCTGATCACAGTAGCAGTAATATTAGGATGATTATGAAGGACAGCAACTTAGACGTTAAATAGAAGACTACTATTTGGGGTAAAACAGGGACTTAATTGGAGTAGTAGCAAATGGAGATAAAGTGGAGGTGATGGATTGGAGAATTACTGAAAAGCCATGACCTTTAGTATTTGGTGATGAGTTGGATGTGGAGAATCAGAGAGGAGTCCAGCACTTAGCGTTTGGGCAGGTGGGTAGATTATGGTAGTATGAGCTGGGGTAACAACATGGGAGTGATAAGGAGCACAGTGTGTGCTTCATTTTGAAATGGTAGGTTGAAGAAACTGTGGGATGTCCAGGTGGAGGTGTTCATAGGCAGGTCAAGAGAGACACCTGAACTGAAAATGGAAATTTATCAAATATCAGCAGTGGTTAAGAGGAGGAGAGAAATGTCAACATTAAAAGGTGGACAGAGGCCTTTTGGAAGACAATCTGTCAGCTTGTCGAAAGGTAAACTTAGAGTTACCATTTAGCCTAGCAATTTTACTCCCAGGTATATACTCAAGAGAAATGATAACATATATACACACCAAAGCTGGTACATAAGTGTTCACAGCAGCACTATTCACAAAAAACAAAAGTTTGAAACAACTTAAATGCCTATCAGCTGGTGAGTGGGTAAATGAATTGTGCTATATGCTTCGAGTGCAATATAATTTAGCTATAAAAAGGAAAGAAGCACTGACACATATATGACAATTATGCTAAATGAAAGAAGACAAATCCAAAAAGCCAGATATTGTATAATTTCATTTCTATGAAATGTCTGGAATACACAGATCCAGAGAGACAAAGTAGACCAGTGATTGCTTAGGGCTGGTGAGAATTGTTAAACTGGGAGGTGATGGCTAAGGGAGAGGGGTTTTCTTTTTGGGCCAATAAAAATGTTCTAGAATTACACAGTGGTAAAAGTTACACAATTCAGTGTACACACTAAAAACCACTGAACTGTGCATTTTAATTCAGTGAGTAGTATGAAATGTGAATTGTATTTCAATAAAACTGCTATTTTTTTTCATATCATGAACATTTTTTATGTAAAAATAATGATTAGTGGGTACATATTACAGTAAATAGACACACCACAATCTACTTAAGCAAATTTGCAGCAACATGGATGGAACTAGAAGGGATCATGCTCAGCGAAATAAGCCAAAAGGAAAAAGAAAAATATCGAATGGTCTCACTTATAACAGGAATATAGGGGAACCAAATACAAGAGTGTCAAAACTGCTATTTTTTTAAAGATAGGCAGAGAAAGAAAGGCCCTCAGAGGGAACTATAAAGGAAATGTCTCAGAGGTAGGAGAATCAATAACAGCAGGTCAAGTGAGTATTCCAGAGCAATGCAGTGCCATGGACTGGCTGTGTAAGGTCACATCTGCCTTTCTCATTTCCTCCTCTTTCCCCCGCTCCTGTCCAGATAAAGAGATGTCTCAGCTGTTGATCCCCAGAAGGCAAGAGGATTTAGGCCCTCTCACACTCAGGCCCTAGGACCTGTACTTCATGCAAGAAACTGAGAGAGTCTGAACGAAACAGAAGCTTATTTAAACAGAGGCCAAAACCAAATGTGAGGAAAGCACAGGATCTTTACCAATGGGCGAATCATCCAGTCTCGTCCAGGTGACCAGTTTGTTCCTGGAAGGAATGCGAACCCTGTTAACTGGTTGTCAAACAAAACTAAATGCCAGTGGGACATGCTATGGTGAAAGAACAGCCCTGAATACGCTTCACTTTGGCAAAGTCATCATTAAAGAGCACTTAATAAGTCCCTTTCTGTGCAAGACTCGACATAAACTGTATTCACCAATTAGGTCTTCACCTTCAATTTTCCTAGAAAGGAGCTTATGATCAAATCCACGAAGGACATGTGTGCTCTACATGATGAGTTCCACCAGTATCATTCATTTCTATATGTCCAGCACCGTACAGAGGACCTGACAAAATGTAGGTGCTCAACGCAGATTCCCTAACTGACTTATTGACTGAATTTATTGAGTGAAACAAATGGACAAAAACCAACAAAACCAACCAGTAGTGTGTGTAAGATTGGGATATAGGGGAAATCAAATTCCCATGGTAGAAGGTTAAAGAAGTGAGGAAGATTACGGAGGATCTAGGTGTAATTGAGGGGACCCTAGTCTGCCTTGCTAGTTCAGATCGGGTAGGGACAATTCCTTTTTCCTACTGATGAGACAGAAGGGAGTAAGGGAGTTAGAGAGAAGCAGAGAAGCCATCCAGGGCACAAACATTCCAATTCCAACCTTTGAAAACACTGTGCCTTACCAGAAACTTATATAATGTTATAATGCAATGTTACTGCAATCAAAATTTTAAAAATAAGAAACAAAGACTGTGCACAGCAAACAAAACTGAAGTTCCAATATAGCTTAAGGACCACATTTTGTAAGCTTTAAGAAAAGATCTTAAGGGGGAAAAGCTTATGAGATGTGGCTAGTGTGTATTCCAGAGCCCAGCTGAGGGCAGATTGCTCAAAGGAAGGGAACTTTGAGTTATGGAGGCTAAGAGGTTAAAAAGAGACCGGAGAAATAAGTTAGCTGGTGCTGCAAGGTAGCAGAAAAATTCCAGCAAGAGAACAATGAGAAACCTCCCTAGGATAAAGAGACGGAATCTGTCACTCCCTCCACTAGCCACTGATATCACATATCACAATTACCTCCTGAGGGGCTTATTTTACCACTATACTGGGCACAAGGTCCACATCCGATTATTCTAAGCATGTGTTCTGATGTCCCTACAATGCTTGCAGACTGAATAATGGTTGGTTGAATGGATGACTGAATGAATAAGAGAGGTGTATTTAACATGATAGACAGTTTGGGAAACCATCCAAAAGAAAAAAAAAGCTCTCTATATTAGAATGTTTATTACATTGTTATCTATAATAGTAAAAAGTTGGAAATACTTAAGTAAATGATTGTGTATCCACCTAAAGGAATATTATGTAGCCATTAAAATGATAATTATGAAGCTGTTGTAGCAACTCAGCAAATGATTATGATAAAATGCTAAGTGACATAAGAATATGAAATTCCATGTACGCTCTGATTACAAGTATGTAAAAGTGATATATGCATATGGCTAAATCCTGCAGAGGGGAACATAAAAAATGAAAACAGGCGACTCATGGGATGACAAGATTATCAGTGAATTATTTTCTCTTTTCTTTTGATTTATGTTAATGTCACTTGTGCCATTACAAGGGAAACAATAAAGTTGAAAGGTGGTAGACAAACTGAACCATGATCTTGAAAATTGGAAAGACAAGACAGGCCAGAAGGAGGGATCCCAACAAAATGATGCTGCTGAGGGGAAAGAAGACTAAAGAGAAAGGTAAATCTGGGAGATATATGTAGTTCCTGTCTGCCCGCTCCAACATCTGCAGATCGGTGACGTGTGCTGAAATTGAGAGAGTACGAAACTTGCGATCAGAAGATCAGAAGTGTCACTGCTTACAACAAACAGTGTGATCTTTTATTATTATTTTTAATTTAATGTAAGTTTTTTTCTTACATCGTTCATTTTTATAAAATATTTGATTTCCCCCCTCAGGTGCAGTCCCTGTAATTCTCCCACCACCATAGCACCTATGACCCATCACCACAGTTCCTTGTGCTCTTCCCTCCCCTGTTTTGACTCCTCTCCCTCCCCTTACTATATGCCTCAGATCAGGTCAGCCTGCAAGTTTTGTCTTTTTTCTGATCCTTTGTTCAGTTTTCCTATATTGCACTTATAAGTGAAACCATCCGATATTTTTCTTTTTCCTTCTGACTTATTTCACTGAGCATAATCCCTTCCAGCTCCATCCATGCCATTTTGGCATGAGTTTATCTTTTTTGATCACTGAGTAGTATTATGTGTATATGCCACATATTCTTGATCCAATCATCTGTTTTGGGGCATTTAGGTTGTTCCCATATCTTGGCTATTGTAAACAGTGCTGCAATAAACATAGGAGTTCAGGTTTCCTTTCAAATTAGTGGTTTTTTGTCTTTTGGGTAGATTCCTAGGAGTGGTATCACTGGTCCTATGGTAGCTCCATTTTTAGGATTTTGAGGAACCTCAACACAGTTTTCCACAGTGGCTGGACCAAGTTGCATTCCCACCAGTAGTGTAGGAGAGTTCCTTTTTCTCTACATCCTCGCCAGTATTTGTTGTTGCCTGTTTTCTTAATAATGGGCCATTGTCACAGATCTGAGGTGGTATCTCACTGCGGTTTGGATTTGCATTTCCCTGATAAGTGACGTTGAGCATTTTTTCATATACCTGTTGGCCATTTGTATTTCCTCTTTGGAAAAGTGTATTTTTAGCAATTCTACCAACTTTTTTGACTGGGTTGTTTGCTTTGTTTTTATTGAGTTGTGTAAGCTCTTTGTAGAGCTTTGATATCAGTCCCTTATCTGTCATATAGTGTGCAAATATTTTCTCCCATTCAGTAGGTTGTCTCTTCCTTTCGGTTACTGTCTCTTTTGCTATACAAAAGCTTTTCAGTTTGATATAGTCCTAGCTTCTCCTTCTTTTTCCTTGCTTGTAGAGATGAGTCCTCAAATATATTTCTGGGGTGTATGTCATGGAGTGTTTTGCCTATATTTTCTTCTATGGATTTTATGGTTTCAGGTCTTGTATTCAAGTCTTTTATTCATTTTGAGTTGGTTTTTGTGCATGGTGTGAGGTAGTGGTCTAGTTTCATACTTTTGCATGTAGCAGTCAAGTTTTCCCTGCATCATTTATTGAAGACACTTTTGTTCCATTCTTTGCTTCTTTGTTGTAGATTAGTTGACCATATATGTGTGGCTTTATTTCTGGGCTTTAAATTCGATTCCATTGGTCTATGTGTCTGCTTTTGTTCCAGTATCTTGGTGTTTTAATTATTATGGCTTTGTAGTATGTAGTTTGAAGTTGGGGAGTGTTAATACCTCCAACAGTGTGATCTTTTGAGCAAGCTTCTTTCCCTCTCTGAGCTTCAGTTTGAAAATCTGTAAAATGGAGCTGACAATCATTAACTCACAGGATTGTTGTGAGGAGTAAATGGAAGAGAATGCATATGAAAGCCCTTTGTAAGTGAAGGAGCCTGTATACCTATGAAGAGTTATTATCATTATCATCATCATTGTAGTTATTATTATGTCTCCCAATTTGGTTTGCAATTCTATCCATAAGAAATTTCTTTTAATAACAAACAAACATTTCTGGAAGAATTTAAAGGAGGAGCTAGCAGTCATTCAGGAGTTAATACAGCCTAGTCCAGCGGTTCTCAACTCTGAATGGAAGATTTTCTTAAATTGATTCCCAGGTCTCATCTCTAACCAATTAAAACAAATTTTGTAGACCTGGAGCCCAGGCAGGGGTATTTTTAAAGCTCCCAATTTGCAGTGGGAATTGAGGGCCACTTGTAAATGCAGCCTGAATCCACAATCCTGACTTCAAATTCCAGACTGAAATTGTCTCTTCCATTTAGCTATTTGACCTTGGAGTAATATATAATCTCTTTAAGTCTCACTTCCCTAATCTTTGAAGTGGAAATAGAAAAGATACTTAGCTCTATGGTTATGCTAAGAATAAAATGACTCAATACATGTCAACCACTTGAGCACAGTGTCTGGCACACACTAAGTGCTATGAAGTGTTAGCTAGTTACTTTGATATTTGTAGACTTTGCTCCCACCCCTTCCTGGGGGACAAATCCTGACCTTAGCATGGGGAAAAGAATGTTCAGCATGGAATCAGCTTTATCAGCCTTGCTTTGATGTTCTAATGACAGGCTCCCTGTGTCTGAGCTCTTCACCTGGGTTTCAGTCCCTGACACATTGACACGTATTTTAGAGCTGGCCCTTCTTGATTAAAATTAGCACCCCTTGGAGATTTCATATGCTTGTTTCCTCTTTAACATCCAGGCCTACTGTGTGCTATGGACTATTCTTTGTTGCTAGAATAAGCAACAGGGTCAATTAGCTAGGGAAGATCACACCTGCCCACTTTCAACTATGCCTTTGCCAGTCAAGTCCCTCAAAACCTGAATCTTGCTCTTAAAGCTTTTCTGAAAAGAAATCCCACCAGATGTGTAGACTGTCTATTTGAACAAAGGAGAGAGATAAATGACCTCAGATTTATCATCTAATGAGAAAGTAAGAAGATAGTAGAAAGAGGCTGGACATCTGTCTTCATATATATAATGTATGTTAGTGAGAGAATATCTGCAGTAACTAAAAATTTCCTGACCAGGTTTTGTACTCTGTATTAGTTTCCTGTGACTGTAACAAATTACCACAGAATTGGTGGCTTAAAACAAAACACTTTTTCTTCCAGTTTTGTAGGTCAGAAGTCCAAAATTAGTTTCCCTGGGCCCAAATCAAGGAGTCAGTAGGGCCATACTCTCTCCAGAAGCAACTTTATTCTTCAGTTTCTGGGCTGCCAGCGTTACTTGGCTTGTGGCTGCATCATTCCAATCTCCACCACTGTGGTCATATTTCCTTCTCCTCTTCTCTGTGTGTCAGTGTTCTCTCTAACTCCCTCTGATAAGGATGCATGTGATATTTAGGGCCCACCTAAATAATCCAGGATAATCTCCCCATCTCAAGATCCTTCACTTAATCCCATCTGCAATATTGGTTTGTTTTTGTTTTTGTTTTGTTTTGTTTTGTTGTTTTTGTCATAGTAGCATTTACAGTTTCAGGAAATTCAGACGTGGATATCTTCTTTTTTTTAAGATTTATTTATTTATGCATACAAGCTGGGGTACAGGCCAGAGACGTGGGGTGGTGAGAGGGTTCACCAAAGACAGAGTGGGAGCAGAACAGGCAGATTAACAGAAATACACTGCTGAGGGGAGCAGCAGGAGAGTCAGGAGAGGTCTGCCACACCATGTGGGAATCTCCCCTTCTGGGCATCGAACTCGCGTCGCTGCTGCCAACAGCTCCACAGTGCAGCGCTTAACCACTACGCCACCAGGAAGACCCCAGACATGGATATCTTCTCTTTTTTTTTTGCTCTTTATTTTATTGTTTTTATATTAAATTTTCTCTCTTTTTTTAAATATATATATATTTATTGTTATTTATATCTTTTACATTTTGTATTCCCCTTGGGTAACCCACCACCAATTCACCTGTGATCCATCTCCGTGGTCCCTTGTGTCCTTTTCTACTCCATTTTGTGCCCTTACCCTCCCCCTCCCCACCTGACCCTCCGCTGAGTGTCTCTCTCCTATTTGGTTTCCCTATAGTCCTGTTATAAGTGAAACCATTCGATAGTTTTCTCTTTCTTTCTGGCTTATTTCACTATGATCCCCTCTAATTCCATCCATGTCACTGCAAATTGTATGTGTTTATCTTTTTGAATGCTGAATAGTATTCCATTGTGTATATGTACCACATCTTCTTGATCCAATCATCTATTTTTGGACATCTGGGTTGCTTCCATACCTTTGCTATTGTAAACAGTGCCACAATGAACATACTGGTACATGTATCCTTTTGGATTAGTGTTGTTGTGTCTTTTGGGTAAATTCCCAAAAGTGGTATTGCTAGGTTATATGGAAGCTCCATTTTTAGCAGTTTGAGGAATAGCCATAGAGCTTTCCATAGTGGTTGGACTAGTTCACATTCCCACCAGCGGTGTAGAAGAGTTCCTCTTTCTCCACATCTTTTCCAGCATTTGTTATTGCCTGTATTTTTAATGTGTGCCATCCTCATAGGTGTGAGGTGGTATCTCATTGTGGTTTTGATTTGCATTTCCTTGATTATAAGTGATGTTGAACATTTTTTCATGTACCTGTTGGCCATTTGCTTTTCTTCTTTGGAGAAGTGCCTTTTGAGTTCTTCTGCCCATTTTTGGACTGGATTATTGGCTTTGTTTTTGTTGAGTTATGTGAGTTCCTTGTAAATTTTTGTTATTAGTCCTTTATCGGTTGTATTGTGTGCAAAGATCTTTCCCCAGTTGGTGGGGAGACATGCATACCTTCTGTGGAGCAATTATTCAGCCTACCACACATTCCAAAGTATTTTCTCTGATAATTCCCCTCAAAGCTTCTGCATTGTTCCCTTTTGTCTGAGAAATGAAGCATTCGAGCGTCAAAGATTTTCTTTGTATCTTTTCTGGATATGTTTATGCTCTATTTGTGTTGGTTATTTGTTGAATGCTCATTTCAGGCCCCTGTACACCCAGTGGCCTAGGAATTCTACCATTTTCATGAAATGTTCCCTTTCTATGGCTGTATGGACTTGAGCCTTGCTGGGGCAGGTCTTGAAGAGGCCAACTGGTTTGTTTATCTGGAAACAAATAGTTGGCCTGAAGTTTCCTGCCCTTTTCTGAGTCCCATGCTCTCTCTACCTTTTTGATTCTGGTCTTTCCTGTTAGACTTAATCCTAGAGCCCACACTTTGCCATGCACTGACTGCTGTTCTGGAGAGGTAGTAGTCCCCCCTTATTCACAGGGGATACATTCCAAGACACCCTGTAGATGCCTGAAATTATGGGTAATATTAAACCCTACTATACTGTTTTTTTCTATGCACACATTCATAGAATGCAATTTAATTTCTAAATTAGGCACAATAAGAGATTAACAATAATAACTAATAATAAAGTAGAACAATGATATTAATATACTGTAATAAAAGTTATGTGAATGTTCTTTATCTCTCATCTCTCTCTCAAAATATCTTGTTGTTCATAGTATTTTAAGAGCACAATTGACCACTGATAACTGAAAGCACAGAAGTAAAATAACAGATGAGGGATACACACACACACACACATACATATACACAAACATATACACATATATGTGTGTATACATACACACATACATATACATACATTCGAGTATGTGTATAAATGATAGAGAAGAAGAAAGAGAAAAGTAAACATGACTCCAATGCAACATGCGGGGTGTCATACTAAGAACCCTAAGATGTTATGAGGCCACAGGGGAAGGACCCTTGACCCAGATAGGAGGGTGGATATCTCATTTGCCTTAATTTTCAATGTCTTAAGATGCTCTAGGGCATAGTCCAGGTACAGGAGTTAGTGCACTTGAATCAGAAGTCCTGGCTTTCTCATTAGATTGTGGTATGACTTTGCCAATGCTCTCCAACTTCTGAGTTTCAGTTTCTTCTTGTACTAAAATGGAGAAGGGAACATTTAATCATAATAGAGGGTAATATAATTAGAGGTTTGTTGTTGTGGATTCTGTGAAAAGTGCATGTGAAGGGCTTTATAAAATATATAAAGCATCATAACCCGTTCTAGTTGTTATTCTTAGCTCACCACTCTCTCATTCGTTTTCTTCTTTGCCCACTCTCCAACTTCCTGCAGGCTATTTCATGTTAACCTTTGTTTTAGCTAATTCAATCCTGATTCTTTCATTGTTTCCTGACTCATTTCTTGCTCTATACTCACCAGGGAACAATACATTTTTCACCTACTGTTCTACTTCTAGTCAATCTCTTGCCAGTCATAGATTAACATTTACAAACAACCACATTTAAAGAGAAGGACTACTTTATGATGTAATCTCTTGAATGAGTTCCAGTCACTCACGCAATCAGCTGATACTTATTGGACCCCTACTATGTGCCAGGTGCTGAGGTTTAATACTCACGGTACACATGAAAATAAGACAGTCTTGGTCGCTG
This sequence comes from Scalopus aquaticus, assembly GCA_004024925.1. Taxonomy (NCBI): domain Eukaryota; kingdom Metazoa; phylum Chordata; class Mammalia; order Eulipotyphla; family Talpidae; genus Scalopus; species Scalopus aquaticus. The sequence continues at coordinate 50,945 of PVIJ01003793.1, read as the reverse complement.
GCGTCAGGGCACTCACAGGCCCTGAGTCAGACAAGTAAATAAGTCATTCAAGTTTAGTGTGAAGGTACCACTAGAAGAAGCACATTTTGTGGGAGTAAATGAAGGAACAGCAGAACTCAGACTCAGTAGATAGATGTAGCCAAGAGAGGACTCCCAAAGGGGATGATAGTCAGTGAAGAAGAGATCTAAGCTGAGGCCAAAAGGATGGGTAGAAATGAAGGTGAGATGGAGAGTTTCCCAAGTAGAGGGAACAACATATATTCTGGAAGAACTGAAAGAATTTTAGTGTGGCAGGAGTATGGAATGAGAAGAGCAGCTGTGTGTGGTGAGCCATGGATCACAAGGCAGGCCAAACAAGCGGCAGCCTGATTTTAATGGTCCATAATCTAAGTCATATTTTGACTTTACTTCCAGAGAAATGGGAAGTCATTGAAGTATTTTCTTTTTTTTTGAAGTCTTTTTTTTTTATTTATTTATACATACAAGTTGGGGTACAGGCCAGAGGCATGGGGCAGCGAGAGGGTTCACCAGAGACAGAGTGGGGAGCAGAACAGGCAGATCAGAAACACACTGTCGAGAGGAGCAGCGGGCGAGGCAGGAGAGATCCGCCACGCCATGTGGGATTCTCCTTGGCCGGGAGTCGAACTCGCGTCGCCACTGCCGACAGCTCCACAGCGCAGCTCTTAACCGCTGCGCCACCAGGGAGGCCCTGAAGTATTTTCAAGAATTACGTTACCTGCAATTTAAAAAATGCTTCTCACTATTGTATGGGGAGCAAATATGGGGGGAGCAAGAACTGGATGCAAGGAAAACCATGAGGAGATCCAGATAAGATAGGTAGGGTGATGGAAGTGGGGATGGAGCAAATTGGAACAAAGCTAGAAAGATTTAAGTGGTAAAATTGACCATATTTGCTTGGTGATTGACCACATGTGACGGCTGAAGTGGAAGGAGGGTCAGTTCCCAGATTTCTGACCTATTCCCCTGGATGAACACCATGCCATGAACTGGCTGGGATGGGAGGTACAGAACAGGGGGCAGGTGCAGGGTAGAAGAAAATAGCTGATTAAGGGCCTCCCTGGTGGCGTGAGGGGTTAAGTCTCAGCACTATGAAGCTGTTGGCAGCCACTGCAGCATGAGTTTGATCACTGGCCAGGGAGCTTCCCACATGGCGCAGCAGACCTCTCCTGTCTTACCCGCTGCTCCCCTCAGCAGTGTATTTCAATAGATCCACCTGTTCTGCTCCCCCCTCTGTCTCAGGTGAATTCTCTCACACTCCTACCCCCACACCTCTGGCCTACTCCCCAATTCTTGAATGCATAAATCAATCATCAATCAATCTTTAAAAAAAGAGAAATAAAATAGCTGATTGAGTTTTTGGACATGTTGGTTTTACGTATCTGCAAAACATCCAAACAAAAAATAAGGGGGAGGGTAAGGAAGATGGGGAAGGAGGGAGCATGAGAGAGAGAGAAAGCATGAGCACAACAGAATAGGGCTGATCACTGAAGCCACGTGGATGAACAGGATCGCCCAAGGAGAATGCAGAGAGAGAGCAACGAGGAAAGGAAACCCTCATAAACCCAATCTTGGTGTATTACAGTGAGGAATAGAACACAGCATCTGCTTAGTAATAAATGCACAACAAATGTTGCAAAATGAATAAAAGGAGACTGAGAAGAATAGCCTGTACACAGATAATCAACCCTCTTTGGGGTGGGAAGAAGGAGAGATACGGTTTCAGTAAGGCGGTCAGGCTTGAGCTAAATCATGAAGGATGACTAGGAGTTCACTGGAAAGACAAGGAAGGAAAATTTCACTTCAAGAAGAATAAAAAACATGTTTGAAGGTTCAAAAACATAAAAAGCCACGACCTTTGTACATAGATTTCTCCAGCTTCCTCCTGTTTCTTTCCCTTTGTGATGTCTGTGCACTCTTAATAAACCTTAATATGCTTAATATACTTCTTTAGTAAATATTATCTGAGTATACAAAAAAAGCAAAAGTCATGGTGCACTCAGAGAGTTTCTGACTTAATATACAGGTATCTTAGTTTTCTTTTCGACTTGTGTTAATGGCTCTCTCCAAAACCAAGGGAGTAGGTTCAGGATGGTAGATACATTTCATGCTGCATGCCAAGTCGGTGGTGGGCATAGCATGGAGTTGCTGCTGAGCAGTCTGATGCTGCAAGTGGACTCGTGGTAGAATGTGATGATTGATTAGCGTTGCCTGTCATGGATGAAGGGGAAGAAGCTGTAGTATGCGTGCCTTATATTTGTCACACTGGCCTAGATTTTCCCTTTCCCTCTTCTTCACAATCTCAGCCCTTGGGTATGAATACCACTGGGGTCTCTGCGAATGACAAACTGATAACTTTCTACTTTTGAAGAATATGGTCTTCCTAAGAGAATGAATATTTGCTGGGAAGTATCAACTGACCATGTTCTACATGTCAGGAACTAAAACTAGGTTCTGGGAGTCCCAGACAGAACACATGATTGTCCACTGAGCCACAGACTTTATTATGTTGAACCAATGGAGTGAATTCTGGATTTGAGGATGTATGTTGAAAGACAGCTTGTCTATCTTTATTCTGAGAGCATGGACAATATCCAGATTTAACTCTAAGGCACTGTCATGCAGTAAGGGTCTGTCTATTATGATCTGATTTTACTTCTTAACCTCAGCTTATGGTATGTTTACTGGCCCAGTGAACACTGATAAAGGAGCCACTTGCTCTTACAGAAACTTGTAAATTATACAAGCACAGTCAGCTTAAGGTTGCACACTTGTTCTCACACAGCAATTGCTTGAAGCTTTTTTCATGTTCTTTTCTTATTTATGCTGCACCCCTCATATCTCTGTTCTTGCACAAACCTCTGTAGTGGTTTTAATGCTCACTGCAGGACTATTCTGAACAGCGTGTGGTGAAGGTCTTGTTACATTGCACATCAGAAGTGGGTGATGAAGAGGGCTTACCTGAACTGTTATAGAAGGCTCCAGGCCCAGTTCTGGAAACTCAAGGATGGCAATCATTCCTCTCTAGCAAACTAGCTACAAAATAGGTAATTGCTACAGGCCAAACACCAGAGTTGAAGTGTGAGCCTTCAAAGCCTGGGAAATTTAAAGCAACAGAGTGAGGTTTTGAGCAGCTGCTAGTTGGAAATGGGAAGACAGAGGTGAGAGAGTTTGGGAGCTGAGACATCCAGAGGGCTTCAAGATTAAGCAACAGGCAGGGTGTGGAAAGAGAAAGGAACACCAGTGAAACTGCCTGCTAAGTCACATCAACCATCAGCACACTCTAGTTACTGGGTGTAAAGAGAGCTGTTATTGATTGGAGTGTGTTAACCATGACAAAGGCATGGACACAGAGGAAAACACCTGAGAACTACTGGCCTAAACAATAAATCTACTCCAAGGGAACGGATTTGAGGGCTTTATCATGAAAGTTTTTCACTACATTTACTGAGATTGTAGAACTCAGAACCTATATGAGAGAAACCTAACTCTCTACTGTTAGTCTTTTCTGCAATTATTTCCTGTTTTCTCTTGAGATTTAGCAAAATTCCTCTGGAGAATGTAAGTTGTACTAAGGAAAACAAGAAAATGGGACTTTTTTTTCAATGTGGGCCACATTTCTAGAGGCACCATGGAAAACACCAAGAGATCGGGCATCTTGCATGTATTTATTAATTCATCAAATTATCAAGTATTTATATGTGCTAGGAACTGAGTCAGATGCTGTACACTCAAGGAGACTAAGACACATCAAGTAACTTAGATTGGAATAGAGGGAAACATTCATGTAAACAGCGAGGTGCACAAAGTGATTTTGGATGGTACCAAGATATAAATATAATCAAGGATAGAGGATAGTCTGTTAAGGTAAGTAAAGCTAGTTGCGGTAACAGATGAACTCCCAAATATAAGGGGAATGTAAAACAACAAAAGTGTATTTATTGCTCACATTGAAGTTTATTGTGGGCAGTTTGAGGAGGGAAGCTCTGCTTCACACAGACATTTAGAGACCCAGATCTGTTCCATTTTCCCCTAAAGATCATGAAGCATAATCTAGCTGGCATATGGGAAGAGAGAGTCAGAGTGGAGAAGATACAACCACTCATGACCATTTTGTCACGTGATCCTGTGTAGATGCAAAAATGTTGAAAGATGTATCCCAAAGATATGCTGAGGAGGATATTTGGAAGAGGCAGGAGAGACTTTAGATGTTCCTTGAGTACAATATCTAAAGAGAAATAGATGTTGGGTATTAGAGTGAAATAATGTCATGGGGAAAAATGAAACCCCAGAGGATGAAGTTGCTGTTGCTATTACACTCGTAGTTTCCCATCTGGAAAGTCTCTTTCAGAACTCATTTAACTTAAATCATTTAACTCTCCCCCACTCCCTACTGATCTTCTTTCCTAGTCATCCTTGAAAGTCTCCATTTAAATATCACTTCCTCCAAGAGAGTCTTACCTGATCAGTAAACTGGGGGAAGTTCTGCTATGTGGCCCCCTAGTATCCACTGTTTTTGTTCTATTTAAATGTTTGTCTTTCTTCTTATACTATAAGTAACAGAAGATCAGGAACCATGTCCAGGTTTTTTCATCCTTGTATTTCTAGTGATTGGCACTAAGCCTGTCACATAATAGGCCCTTGACAAGCATTTGTTGAATAATGAATCTGCCTTCCCAAAGCATCTCTCATAGCACTTTTTTCATTCATTCATGTAGTTTGTTAGTCAACAGATAGTCATTATTAAGTGTTAGATATTCTTCTGTATACTGGTGTTAAGGGCAAATGAAACACTGTCCCTTTTGTTTGATCATAATTATCTGTGTCCCCATTCCCTTGAGAGAAAGTTTTTAGCTTTCCTGGTTTTAGCATTCAAAGTGTTGTGGCCCATATGAAAAAGGACAGAATTAACACATTTTTGTGGGCTTGTGGTAAAAAAGGAACTCTCATCCACTGTTGATGGGAACGCAAGCTGGTACATCTCCTGTGGAAAATTGTATGGAGATTTCTCAAAAAAATAATAAAGGAGATTCCACATGACCCAGCAATACTGCTACATAAAAAATCTAATATGAAAAAGATCAACCTACACTTATACACAGTCTACAATTGTTAAGTCATGGAACCAACCCAAGTACCCTTCAACAGATGAATGTGTAGAGAAACTATGGAGCATATATTCAATGGAATATTACACAGCTGTGAAGAAAGGTGAAGTGGTGGCATTTGGGCGCAAAACAGATGGACCTTGAGGTGATTATGTTGAATGAAATCAGCCCAAAAGTGAAAGACAGATTTCAGATGATTTCACTCATCTGTAGACTATAAATACCCCAAAACCAATTATACACAAACAATGAAAGAAATAGAAATTTAAATTCAGCAAAAAAAGATAAGGTTTACCAGAGGGAACAGGGAAAAGGGTGGAAGGATGGGGCACAGAGGCAGGTGGAGTATGGGCATGGGGGAATTGGTGGGGGCAATAAAAAAGTGCCATATCCCAGGACACCACCCCCAACCAGAGTCCTAGGCAATCCTGGTCACCTTAGTAGGGTCTGTTTAGTATCTCTGTCCCCACTATCTAGTGTTGTACTTGGAATATGGTAAGTTTTCAATGATTACTTGTTGAGTGTTGATGGGTGGGTTGGTGGATGGATATGAACACATATTTGGATGAGTGGGTTGATGGATTGGTGGGAGAGGGATATGATTTCATTGAGAACTTTTCAGAATCTGGAGGAAAGCAAAAAACCACCTGGAGATCTCAAAACATTCAGTAAATGTCTATAGCAGAGGACTGGGAGAGAGAAGGGAGGCAAACAGCCTTCCAGGAGTTTAAGGTAGTAACACTCTCCTTTGACCACGTCTCTGAATGAGACTGGTTTGGAGTTTTCTATGACTCAGAGGTGGGGTGGCTACAGAGGTGATTGGCTACAGAAAGAAACCCCCAACTGAAATGACAGAGCTTGAGGTCACCTAGCATACAAAGTCCTCATCCTGCTTTGCCTGTCACTGGACTTAATATCTCCTGGTTATATCCTCAGAAGAGGTTAAGGTATAAATTAATATTTTCAAGACCTTACTTTGGGGAAAAATATGACAAACTTTGAGACTATCTTATGGGAGAGAGATGTGAAAAGCATTCAGCACTTTTTAATAGATGCGGCTAATTATGTTTTCCCAAATGATTTAACAGATATAATATAGCTAATGAAATTATGTTTATTTTTTCCTGTTCAGATTCCTGGTAGAGAGGGATCAAAATTTTCAAAGCATTTTAAGGACGTTTTAGTAGTTGTGAATTCTAAGAAATCCATTCTCTTCTGTCTTCTAGAATGCCCCTCAGCCCCAGCTCCACCCTTATTCCTCAAAGATGAGTCACTTTCGGAAGGTCCTTTTGAATTCCTCCAAGGACATATAGTACTCTGTTCAGACCCTTTCATGGCATGTATCCTTGAACAGCGCTGTGAGTTATAAAGACCTGCTCTTCCCATTAAGTCCACAATGCCTTGAGTGTAGAGAGAGATTCAGTTATCTACCTTGCCACTTTTTATTTGTGTAACTTCCATCTATTTACTTAACTTCTCTGAGTTTCAGTATCTTATTTTATAAAAGGATAACTTTATTTATCTCATAGGGTTATAACAAGGATTAAGTAAGACATCTCTTAGCACGCAGCCTGGAGCAAGTAGACCTTTGAAAAATGTTAGTTGCCTCTTTCTGCTCCTTCTCTGAGGAAGGAACTGTGCATTGTTTATATACTTTTGAATCTCTAGCACAGGACTTGGCACATAGTGGGCCTAAAATGTTTGCCAAATTGAACTGTCAAAGAATAGTGGTTATTTGAGGGCAGAGGATTGATGTTAGGCAGAGATCAGTGACATCGTAATTGGTGTAAAATGTGGGAAACAGAAGAGGACACTGGCCCCAAACCATTTAGAGTTAAACGTAAGCCACATCCAACTCTTTGATATTGTCTTTGCTGACTCAGTACTAACTACATATTTTATTTACTTTTTCATTCACATCGCATGAGTGGCATGCTAGTATCTTAGTAATTGTCACGATGAAACTATACATTCGTACTTTGTCTCCCCAAATGGATTATAAATTCCTTGAGTACAGAAAATGTTCCTTATGCATGTTAGTATCTCCTGTACCTAGAATAATTCTTGCCATTTAAGTACCCATTTGATGTTTTTACTTTTTTAAACAGTTAAGCTCTTTTCATCTACTTTGACATATCCACATTTGATGAGAAATTTCTCCTGAATAGGAATCTTATTTTTTTGACCAAATTGAAAGTCCTTTTGAGAGTGAAACCATGTTTCTCCTGTAGGGTCTAGCACCACAATGGGTGCTGACTGCGTATTTAATTTAAGCAGTGCATATTCTCCCATAATAGTGTGATGTCATTCCACGCCACAAAGAACATTTCCATATGAACTAAAGATATGCAAGGTTCTGCTGTGGTCCATTAATGTCATGCCACTTCAGATGAAATTTGGTTCCAGTCCCACCAAAGAACACATATGTTTTCTTTCTTCTAAATTAAGAAAAATGACGTTACCGATTTTATAAAAGTAAAAATCAACAGATCACCCAAAATCCTTCCATCCAGAAATAATCAGTGTTAATATTTAGTGAACATCATTTTAGACATCTTTCTATTCACATATTCAGAAAAGAGATGGATGGATGAGTAGATAAAATGATTTTATGAAAATAAGATCATAGTGTGCAGGCCAGTTTTATTAAAAAATATTCAATCTAATTTTACTTGAATTTAGCAGGAGGCTAAAATGAAACTGAAGGAATTGATAACCTTTGAATAAATATTATTTTACCTCAAGAGATATTGACTCCACACTATGGAAGATAAGATTATCACTGTTATACCCCTTCTCATCTCTTTCCCACAGCCTCCAGATTTTTATTAGTTATAGCATTACTCTGTCAATGTTATTAACTATTACTTGCCCCACTGCTGGTAACTGCCACCAACATTACCCCAATTATTTACGGGTGTGTGTGTGTGGTATAAACATTTATTTACTTAAATTACTTCAATACACCACCAGTATTTCGCTGTCATGGCTTATCTATTCCCAGATATTTTAATTGGATTTTTCTCTTGCTTGCCTGGATTTCTTAAACAGTTTTATGAGTGCTGTTTTCCTTGGGCTCTACTTATTGCTTTTTTATTTGAAAAAATAGTTGACTGGGTCTGGATTCTTTGAGTCACTCTAAAACTTTCTCTTAACATTTTATATACCTGCTCTGTTGTCTTTTGGTATAAATATTGCTGTGAAGTCTGAAGACAGGTTATTTTTTTCCTTCATGTAAACATCTTGCTTTTTTCTGTCTATGCATGAAGTATCATTTATTTACCCTTGATGTTCAAAAGCTTACTTATGATAGATCTCAATATCAGCCACACTAATTTTTTTCTGAGGCATAGTATGTTCTTTCTGTCTACAGACTCTGTTCCTCTTAAATTTCAAGGAAATTTTTCTCTCTTAGAATTAAATGTTCTTTGGTGGTCAGGGTGGTGTGAACCTATTCCCCTAGGTCACCTAGAGTGTTGCAAGCCAATGTTACCTCAATGAAGAAAAAATAAGTAAATGATATTTAAAAATTCTCTTTTATATTCCTAAATACCTTTTTTTGCACCATTTCTTTAATTCTCCATAAACTGGGGACCTAAGCCAACCTTGTTAGATTGTCTTCATTTTCCATAACTATTACCCAATCTATGATTAAATTAATACATTTGTCCTTTAGCTTTGATTCACTATAATGATCACAATACTTCCTTTCAGGTCCATCACTCTATTTGCAAACATGGCTATTTTATGCCACACAGTTCTAATTAGTTTATGAGTGCTGAAATGGCGTTGTTTTGGTTCTTACTATGTTTCTTCAGCTCTGCCATCTCCTCATTCTATTGTTTATCTTGTCTTTAAGTTGTTTAATTCAGTTTTTATTGAATTCTAACATGAAACAGAATTTTCTTGTGTTTCTTGGGTAATGTTTTCTTCCATATGTTTTTCTTTTTGATTGAATTTTGTATTAAGATCATTGCAGCTTCACATATAGTTGTAAAAAATAATATAGGGAGGTCCGATTTCCCACAAAGGTAACATGTTGCAAAATTATGATACAAGTCTCAGCCAAGATACTGACATCAAGAAAATCCATCCATTTCATTCAGATTTCCCCAGTTTAACTTACACTTGTGTATGTTTGCCTCTATGCAATTCATCACATGTGTAGGTTTGTGTGCCTTCCACCACAGATAACACTGGTCAACAAATTTTTACAAAAGTCATGTTACTGAAATAAAATTAGTTATTTCCTATCAACTTGTATGTGCTCAACACAAATATGACAGTCAAATTCTAATGTTGGTTCTAGTTTTTTTTGTAATCTGCAATAAATGGATGTTTACATCACAAAATGCATGCCAATAGTAATAGGCTTATGGTTAATACCTGTAAAAATTCAATTCATAGACTACTTCTTAGATTTCTTCGCTTATCTCTTATACAGCTGTTCAGGAATAGAATATATGGAAGATGGTTTCCATTGTGCAAAAACACAGCCTCAAGACTTAGTTTCGAAGAGTCTAGAAATAGTCTCCATTCTTGTGGGTCATCAGTGATTTCTAAGGCATTCATGAGGCCCTCAATATCGGCAGAATACCAGAGTACTTTCCTTTCTGAAGAAAGGCTCCAACTGCTGGTGGCGCTTTCGATATAAAGTCAGTGTGACATCTTCTTCTAGAGGACTCCTTTGTTGGAGTCTTGAGCCTGGCAATTCTGCCTTGTTCTTGGATAAGTCCAAATCACGAACCAGGTCATTGAGTTCTTCCTGTGTTATTCTGTGTGGGGTTGATGATGCACCACAGTGAAAATCTGAATCACTGAATGCTGATGGAACAGGAGAAGAACAGGTCGGCCCACCCTTGTCCTCATCAGATGAATCAAGAGAATATTCTGCTGGAGGTTCTGGAATAGGAAGTCCCTCACCATGTGGAATTGGTCTCAATGCAAGCGGAATGTTTGGGTAGACTATTCTCGACTTCTTTTGCTTCATTATTCCCCCGGAAAGAGGAGGAACGAAGCAGAAGTAACAGTCTTTTCTGTGGTTGCGTGGGTCTCTCCACACCATGGGGGCTGCAAAACGGCATTGATGGTCTTTTGCCATTTAACCACAGTGACAACTGTGTTGTACATGTAGCACAGCACATATGCGGGGCGCAAGGCTTATCTTGGTCACCAACCTTGCATCCAAAGTCAAGATGATAAACCTTCTTCACTTGAGAAGTGATCCTTTTCTTCTGGTTGGCAAATGTCACTTCCCCACAAATAGAGCAGAAATTGTCCAAGCTATGAATGTACTTTGGAGGCATTACTGTTCTGTATTGTGCCTAAATGGATAAAAGAATAACAGTTCTATGAAACAGTAGCTTCAACTGTCTCGCACAAAGTCTGAAATATTTTCAATGCTCAACCTTTCCGACATGGTTTTATCTATTGCACTGCTGACAGCTTACTTCAGCAGCCTCCTGGCAGTAGTATTGCATTGCATCAGAAAATGATGCAATCAACTCTGGATGATGTGTGCACGATGGTATTATGCAATGTGATGCAATATTACATCATTCTAAGCTGATTTAGGATGTTGTTGCAGTCCTACTGGATAAATTTACATGGTGAAACATATAAAATGAATTATATGAAATATCTTCAAAACAAGAGCTAATAAAAAAAATTTCAGGATTATGTTCATGTTCAGCACACCAAGATACTACAGATTAGGGCCTTTTTAAGTCAGTAACAATCTCAATGTTGACCAGTGTAATCATTATACAGAACACTTGCAGCATCACAAGCATCCCTTGCGTTGTGCTTTTATGCCCACATCCTCCCTCCAAGCCCTCACCATTCTTAACTCCTAGCAACCACTAATTTGTTCTCCATCTCTGTAGCTTTGTCATTTTTGATAATGTTACATAGATGGCATTCTATAGGGATTGGCTTTCTCTCATTCAGCATAACTTCCTGGATTTATATTCATAATTCCCTGTACCAAGAGTTGATGCCTGTTATTGCAAAATAGTGTTCCATAACATGGATGTACCATAGTTTGTTTAACCATGGACCTGTTGAAGTACATTCATCTAGGTTGTTTATAGTTTGAGGTTATTATGAGTAGAGCTGCTAGGAACATTCATGCATAGGGTTTCCTGTGAATATAAGTTTACTTTTCTGTGGGATAAATGCCCATGATTGCAATCATTGCTCTGTATGGATTTAATCTCGTGTTTGCTTGGTATGCTTCTTCCCTCTTCTCCTTTGATTGTGGTGGTATGTTGGCATGATAGCCATGTGCTTTACTCCCCTTTGCTTGTGCTTAACATGGTTAGAGCTGGCCAGTGTGTTGCCATAATGTGATTGAATTTTCCACAGCACCCTTCCTAGCTTACCTAGAACCTTTCCATATTCTCCTCTAAGATCTTATTAAAAGAAGAATATTCTGCTCAATCCATTATTCTGTAGTGTGCGGGCAAATTGTGGGAAGGGGAAAGCCCAGCTACAGCTGCATCTTTCTTGTTAAAGGACCTAGATTTTGTTCTCTGTCTTCTGAGGTTTTGTTAAATGTTCATATATCACCCATTTCCAAACCCCCGCTGTATATGCCACTCTCAAAGCTTTTTGACTCAATGCTCCTGATAAATAGGGAAGTAAGGAACTTCCACAAAATGGCAATTCTTGGCGGCACCCCCTGCCTTTACTAGGCTCCTGCAAGCATGTGGGGCTTCTCCTCTTTAAGGTATTTTATTAACTGCTCCCAAATGTTCTTGTTCTTCAACCCCTCCTCCACCTATTAAAACTCTTATGGACTAGTCTCTAATTTGGTGGATTTAAGTGATAATTTATAATATTTTGTTGACGTTCCTTTACCCTTAGGTATTGCTTTCAAGGGTGGGGACACAGCTAAAAACTTATAGCATGGTACCAAGGTTTTTAATTTCCTTCCTTGGCTGCCACTTTTGGAAATTTGCAAGTTTTACTCTTTTCTTGTTTGTCTCTTCCTGATGATACAGTTAGACTTTTATTATGATTTATTTTTGTTCATTTTGTTAGATATTTGGCAGCAGTGGTAGGGTTTTGAGTAAGAGTCTAAAGATCAGCTTTTTTATCAGCTTTCTCAGAAAACCTTAGATGATATTTTATCTTAATTGAAGTAACATTGGTTTATAACATTGCATAAGTTTGAGATGTAGTTTTATACTTTGAAATCTGTATATTCTACAGTATGATCACCACCGAAACACTATTCTTCATTCACCACCATACCATTGACTCCTTTTACCCATTTTACCCACCTCAACCCTTCCCTCCTCCCTCTGGAAACTACCAGTTTGTTGTCAGAATCTAAGAGTTTGTTTTCATTTTGTTTTGTTTTGTTCCTTTATATTCCATGGGTGAGTGAAGTCATGTGGTATTTTTCTTTCTCCATCTAACTTAATTCACTTGGCAAAATCTTCTCCAAGTCCATCCATTTTGTTGCAAATGACAAGGCTTCATCTTTTTTAAAAAAAGATTTATTTATTTATGCATACAAGCTGGGGTCCAGGCCAGAGGCGTGGGGAGGTGAGAGGATTCACCAGAGACAGAGTGGGGAGCAGAACAGGCAGATTGACGGAAATGCACTGCTGAGGGGAGCAGCGGGCGAGGCAGGAGAGGTCTGCCATGCCATGTGGGAATGTCCCCGGCCGGGCGTCAAACTTGCATTTCTGCTGCTGACAGCTCCACAGCACAGTGCTTAACTGCTGAGCCACCAGGGACGCCTAGCTTCATCTTTTTTTTATTGGCTAAGTAGTATTCCATTGTTGTATACACCACACCTTCTTCACTCACTCATGTTTCCTTGGGCACTTAGGTTGTTTCCATAGCTTGGCCATTGTAAATAGTGCTAAAATGAACTTGGGGTTCATGTATCTTTTCGAATTAGTGTTCTCTTATTTTTCAGATGACTACCCAGAAGTGGAATAGCTGGAATACATGGTAATTCTTTTCTAAAATTTTCTAAATTCCCACACTCTTTTCCAGAAGGGCTGTGACTCCACCACAGTGTATGAGGATTGCCTCTTCTTCACATCCTCGCCAATACTTGCTGCTTCTTGTCTTTTTGGTAACAGCTATTTTAACATGTGTGAGGTGATAACTCACTGTGATTTTGATGTGCATTTCTCTAATAATAATAAATAATAATAAATATCTTGCATTGGTTGACCATCAGATGTATTGTGGGTTTTTTAAACTTTTTTTGATGCTAAAGGACCTGAGGTGGAGGACGTCATTTATATGAAGGAATTATAACAGAGTTGTGTATTCATTGTGCCCAGGACCAGGCCATAAGTTAAGAGAAGAAAACAAAAATTAGGAAAAATTGGCATGACACACACAAACAGAAAACCAAGGAACTTCTAACTGACCATGGATCTCCTTCCTTCTCTCCCAATACCCAACTCTTTCCAAGTTCTGCCAACTTGCCTCCAAGTTCTTTCTCATGTGTGTCCCTTGCTCTCTATCTTATTACCATTGCCTTTAGTAAAGCCCTCATCTTTCCCCTGGATTTCTGCAAGTCTCCTAATAAGGTTTTCTTGCAGGTCATCCTCCTGACACACAACTGAGTCAATTTTCTTAAAATACCACATTGCGTATACTCTTTCTATACAAAAGGCAGCCATACCAAACTACTTGAAGTTTCCAAAATACACCATTCTCTTCCACATCTTTATACTTGTATCCATGTTCTTCTGATTGGAATCTCCAGTCACCTAAAAGATTCCTGCATATACTTCAAGACTCAGTATAATCATCTTCTCTGTAATGAAGCTTTACCTTCCTTTCCCTGCCATGCTTTGCCTGTCCTGCCCTCATTTATTCTTTTTAAGCAGAATATACTATTCCTTTCTCAGTGTCACCCAAGTACCTTGTACATTACTTCCGTTGTAGCATTTATCACACCACTGCACAATTATTTTTTGTAGTTTTTTATTAAAATTCTTGAGTAGTGATATTTTTATTTCCTTAAATGTTACTCTAGCTTGTACCTGGGAGTACACAACAGGCACTTCCCAAATACGTGTTGAATGAATGAGTTTTAATGGCCTAATGTCTAGCATAGCATCAGGACATGGCAGGCTCTCCATAAATAGTTCAGTTAATAAATAAATGTTTACTCCTTTTTCTTACTATTATGTGCTCTCTAAGCATTTTCTTATTTCTTTAAAGAGATTATTTAGTGAGAACCCTGGATGCCTCTGAGTCAACTTGTGGGTCTGCCTTCAGAGCAAAGAAATATCTGGGAAGGAATGACATGGCTTAAGGAAACAAGGGTAGAGGAGATAAGTTAGGTCAAACTGGGAGGAGCAAAGAAAGGTCGAATATTTGCCAGTACCAAACAGGTTTGGGTGTGTAAGGGTAGTTCTATAGATTATTAAGTCTTCTCCGAGTAATGATTCCAAAACTTGAGGGGACATAAAAATTGTCGGGAAATAATTCTCCCTGGGTATCTTCTGCATGTCTTGTGAACAAAGGCACCAACTGCCTTTGTTACAGATGGTCTTTCCATGTGTGTTTGTAAGTGAAAGCCTTGGAGGATATAGTATCTCCCTCCAGAACAAAAAACACTTGATTTCTATCCTATATGACTAAGATTATCTTTCCTTCTAGAGTAAAAGCCAGGTATGTTTACTGCCTTATAAATGATTCAGATTCCCTAGGTTGGTGTACTTCTGTAACACACCCCACTGTGTGTGTTTATATCACCTGGGCCTCTTCATGGCAACTTGTGATAAATGGGGCACAGGAAATGGGTACATGTGATGATACTCTGGTTCTATTATTGCAGAGAAGTAACAATAAAATAATAATAAAAATAGCAGTAATAACTCCTGTCTCTAACTCGGGAATTTCCCATCTTCTGCCAGCATCCACTAAGCCATGACAGATTGACTGGTTAATGTGAAAGTAAGATAAAATCTCAGACTCTTCACAATTCTTGACAAGCTTCTGGAGAGCTTGTTTACAATGTAGGTTCCTGGATTCTTGCTCAGATTATGATTTTATAGTTGAAGAACGAAGCCCAGGAATATGCATTTTTGCTAAGTGATTTTGATATTGGAAGTCCTTGGAGCTCTCTTTTGGACACACTGTCTTCATTATTATGTTAATTTATATCTGATTATGGAAAGAAGGCAATACTTTCTTCTGGCGTGGATAGAGGTAATTAGCACATGAGCTCCTTTGGCATGTGTTAATCTATGATTTTCTGGTTTAAAGGAAACAAAATAGAAAATACATGCAATCTATAAAAGATAGTTATGTACTGACTAGAATAAAATTGAAAGAAGTAAAAACACAAGAATAAACTTTCATTACTAAACTCAATTACTTAATGACAGTAAATTAAATGAGCTTTTCTTTCCCCTCTGAGAAAAAGTGGGAAGTTGTTTTTACATTCTCTTTATTCGACTGGTTCCTCCAGCCTGAGTTCCAATAAACATTCATTGAATATCAATTACGTGCAGAGAACTGTTCTAGGTGCCAGAAATACAGTGATGAATGAAACAGTCTCTGCTCCATATTCTAATGGAAGGATACAGACACTGAATCCATAGACAAATCATGTATTGTCAGATAGTGAAGAAAATAATACAAGGTAATTGGATACAGAATGACTTACTGTTGAGGGACACCTTAGCTATAATGATTAGAGGAGGTCTTTCTGAGGAGGTAGTATTTGAGATGATATATGATTACTTTCAGTTTCTGCTTGCTAATGACATGCCCATTTTAGTAATTGAAACTCTTTAGCCTTCTTGTTCAGATTCACTCAGTTCTTGCCAACCCTGAAAATATCAAGAGCTTCTTGTCACCAGGGGCTAAAGTTCAGAATGAAGTCTGCTGTTTAAGAACATGATCTGGTATATTTGAAGAAAACCCTTATCCAAAGAAATGAGTATCATTCACCTGACATATTTCTGGAATATATACCTGTGTCAACAATTATTCTAGGTGCTGAGAGTGAAGTAGTGAATAAGAGAGAACCTAGCTCTTATGGAGGCTGTATGGAAGTTGTTTGTTTTAACTTCATCTTCCCACAACCACCAGCTTAGACCTTGTCTAGTCCCTCTTCTTAGGTTAAGAGGGGAATTGGACTAAGTTATGATTCCCCAAATGTGGGTGTGATCCTCTTCAAACAAGATCAACTCCTGGAATGTAAAAATTTCTACCCAAATTTCTTTGTTAACATTACACAAATGTTTCTATTCTTGGCCCCCAGACTCCAAATTGGCTCTCAAAAGCAATGCAAATGAGACTGAAGTAGTCCTGTCCCCTTGGACCCTACTATTTGGTGTTTTGGTCAACTCCCTTCCCCAGGTTGAGCTCTATATCCCAGGGGTTACCTTATTCTAGTATTTGTCTGCCAGTCTATTCTGTCATCTCTCCCTATAAAGGTCTCAGCTTGCTTGTTGCTGTGGTTATAACACTGACTCCCAGAACTGATTCTTTCTTGCTTGTCATTGCCTGATGATCAAAGCTAATTGAAAACAAAGATGATGGTGGCACCAGTGTCTGCATCAGCAGCCCCTCTTCAATGAAGTGTTCCCTCTAATAAGGAAGCAGTTGCTCTGACAACCATATTTTCCATTTCCAACTTACTCTAACCCTTCTCTTATCAATTTCCATTACAATTGAATGAGTTTTCTTTTCTGAGACAAGTTACTCAACCATTTTTACAATCTGTTTTGTAGTACCAATTAGCTTTTTCTTAAAGGGAATGAATCTTCTCTCTTTCTGGATGTTTTTCAACAATTATTTCAGTGTTTATGTAAGCTAGCATGTTGGACCTTGGTGGTAGATCACAACAATGGGAATACATTTATGGTGTATGAGAAAAAGCATTGTATTTAAAGTCAGAATACCTGATGTTATTAATTTTTTTTAATTTATAGATGTCAAACATATTCATGGCCCAAAGCAAAAACATCACAGAGGAGCACAAAGTGAAAAATAAAAACATTCATTTCTCATTCTCATTTCTCACATATAATTAATATACTTCTTCTGTTTCAGTAATTTTCTATACATATGTAAAGATGTTTTCCTCTTTTCCCTCACAAGAAATGGTTCTCCCATCTTGTACATATAATCCTCTTTGGCATATAAAGTATTTTTTTAATCAGCAAATAACTATCATATTCTTTTTGATGGTTGCATAGTATTCCATGGTGTGGGTATACTGTAACCTACAGATGACCATTTATTTGCTTGAATTGCTTTTGTTACAATGAATATAAATAAATATTTTAGTAAACATGTTTATGTAGAAGTTATAATATTGATGTTGGATAGGATTCTAGATGTGAAACTGCTGGGTCTTGAGTGTGCACATTTTAAAATTTTAAGCTATAGTGCCAAATTTCTCTCCAAAACAAGTGTATCAATCAATCTATCATTTTGACCTTTGTCAAATTGTCAAATGGTCAGTGACAATAACTATTTACTAAGAAAACCTAATTTTGAATTCTATTACTTCATGATCATGTAACTTTGGAAAAATTACTTAACCTAGTTGAACATCCATGCCTCTTTTGTACAGACACGAAAATGGCTTCCTTACAGAATTTTGAGGGTTACATTTAAATAAGATAGTCTCAAAGTGTTAGAGATACCATATGACCCAGAAATTCTACTTTTAGATATTTACCCAAGAAAAATGAAAAAAAAAATATGATCACACACAAATTGCACATGAGTATTCATAATGACATTTTATATAAAAGACAAAAAGTAGAGACAACAAAAGTGTCTATCAGATGATGAATTGAGGAATAACATGGTGTAGTCACAAAATGGAATATTATTTGATAATAAAAAAAATGATGTCTTACTGTTACAACACAATCCTTGAAAACATTATACCATGTAAAAAAATCAGTAACAAAAGACCACATATTGTATGAATTCAATTATGTGAAATGGTCAAGATAAACACATCTATAGAGACAAAAAATAGGCTAATGGTTGCATAGTGTTGGTGAAGAGAGAGTGAAGAAAAATGTAGAGTGACTCCTAACTGGTATAGGGTTTCTTTTTTGTATGATGAAAATATAAAATTAATGATAGTAATTTTATGAATATGCTAAAAACCATTGATTTGTACACTTTAAATGGATAAATTGTATGATAATTACATTATATCTCAATAATGTATATAAAAATACTAAATATGATAAAATAGTGAATCATGAGAACTGAATGAAATGAGTCCTAATGAAACAAATGAAATGAACTCTAAGATTGCCCAGATTACTGTTATAATAGAGTCTTCAGGTCATGACACAATGAAAAAGAGTGCAGCCAGACCCCAACACACACTTAATTGAAGAGATGGAGTGGAGAGTTTAAGGAGACTAAAGAAGCTAGGGTTTGCACATCAGAGTACTGAAGAGGAGACAGTTGCACAAAAGTAGACCACTGGAGATTTGTACAGGTTCTCCCTCAACTATTCAACAGAGTTCTGATCAGTGCATGCATGCATGTGAGAAAACTACACCAAGACAGGAAAACACACACAAAAAGACTAAAAGGAATGCAATACTTATATGGAGCCATGAATAGGGCCTATGCCCAACAGTCAGAATGGAATAGCCCATAATTCACAAGGCATTCAGTAGAGTACTCAGAAAGTTTTTACATCAGTAATGGGAACTAATTAACCTTAGTTTGAATACTATTCCACATAAGAAATCGTAAAAGCAGGGCCTCCTTGGTGGAGCAGCGGTTGAGCGCTGTGTTGTGGAGCTGTCGGCAGCGTGCGATGCGAGTTCGACGCCCAGCCAGGGAGAATCCCACATGGTGCGGCAGACCTCTCCTGCCTCGCCTGCTGCTCCTCTCAGCAGTGTATTTCTGATCTGCCTGTTTTGTTCCCCACTCTGTCTCTGGTGAACCCTCTCACCACCCCATGCTTCTGGCCTGTACACCAGCTTGTATGTATAAATAAAATAAATCTTAAAAAAAAAGAAATCGTAAAAGCAAATTTTTTTAAAAAAAGATGTATTTATTTATGCATACAAGAACTGGCGTGTAGGCCAGAGGTGTGGGGTGGTGAGAGGATTGACCAGAGACAGAGTGGGGAACAGAATAGGCAGATTGACTGAAATACACTGCTGAGGGGAGCAGTGGGTGAGGCTTGTGCTGTAGTGGGTGCAGGTAGCTTCATAATGCTGAGGCTTAACCTGTTGTGCCACCAGGGAGGCCCCATAAAAGCAAAACTTTTAAGGGTGAGACTTTTTTCCAAATAACACAACAACATTCCAGAGCAAACTTGAAGATTTATAAGAATGTAAAAGTATCCAGCATACAACAAGATGAAGTTCACAATCCCTGGCATCTAATCAAAGAGTAGTGGACATGCAAATAAGCAGGAAAACATAATCGATAATGAGGAAAGAAATCAATCAATTGAAAACCAACTCAGAACTAACACAGGTGTTACAGATAATAGAAAAAACACAGGAAAATGTTTCATATCACCATATTACCATGCCACCATAATATCAGAGTCAATTAGAGACATAGATGATCTAAAAAGGAACCTAGTTGAACATTCAGAGATGAAAAATACAATGTGTGATATGAAAGATTTACTGAATGGGATCATCAGCACATTAGACATTGCAAAAGAAAAAATGAGTGAACCTGAAGGCATAGCACAGAAACTATCCAAAATGAAGCACATTAAAACAGAATTTTTAACGATTTTTAAAATATCAGTGAACTATAGGACAACTTCCAACAATGTGATCAATATGTAACTGGAGTCCATGAGGGGAGGGCCAGCAGAAAAATATTTGAAGTAACAATGATAAAAATTTTGAAAATTTCATGAAAAATATAAGCTCATAGCTTCAAGCAGTTCAAAGAATCTCAAGAAATATGAAGAAAATCAAGTAAAAATACATCATAATCAACTTGCTCAACACCAGTGATAAAGAGAAAATATCAAATTCAGCTACAGCAGGGAAAATAAACTAACTAAATGCAGAGGAAAATGTTAACAGCAGTCAGAGGAGAAAAGGACACATTACATACAATAATTTGAAACGAATTTATCACCATCAAAATGCACACAAAAAGATAATGGAGCAACATCTTCAAAGGACCAAAAGAAAGAAGACTTATCAATTTAAAAACCTTTGCTCAATGAAATATCTTTCAAAACTGAGGATGAAATAGGCTTTTCAGAAATACAAAAGCCAAACAAATCCATCACCAGCATACCTGCAGGACAAGAAAAAATTAAACGAAGTTCTTCAAGAAGAAGAAAAGTGAAGCCAAATGGAAATATGGACTGAACCAAAAGGAATGTTACGGCAGACAACTACAAGGAACTAGTAGAAGACATGCTGGTGCAGTATCAGAAACTTGGCTGCAATGTGTCTCTAAAAATCCACTTCCTTCATTCGCATCTGCATTTCTTCCCTGAAAACTGTGGTTAGTGACGAACATAGTGAAAGTTTTCATCAAGATATCAAATCAATGGAACAAAGATTCCAGGGAAAATGGTCCACTACAATGCTGGCTGACTACTGCTGGGCACTCCCCAGAGATGCTCCTGAACAGCTGTCCAAGAGACAAGCGAAGAAATATAAGAAGCAGTCTATGACTTGATTTTTTACAGGTATTAACCGTAGGCCTATTACTATTGGCATGCATTTCCTGATGTAAACATCCATTTATTGCAGATTACAAAAAAGACTAGAGCCAAAATTAGAATTTGACTGTCATATTTGTGTTGAGCACATACACATTGATAGGAAATGACAATTTTATTTCAGTAACATGACTTTTGTAAAAATTTGTTGACCAGTGATTGGCATGCATTTCGTGATGTAAACATCAATTCATTGCAGATTACAAAAAGAACTAGAGCCAAAATTAGAATTTGGCTGTCATATTCATGTTGAGCACATACAAATTGATAGGAAATGACTAATTTTATTTCAGTAATATGACTTTAGTAAAAATTTGTTGACCAGTGTAATCAATTATATGCACATCACCTAAGTGTTGCGTTGAGCACCACCACAGTGAAAGAGAAGAATTGGGAGTCATGGAGCAGGCTGCATAATGCAGGAAGCTGCTCAAGAGCAAGATCTTGGCTTTTTATTGACAGAGAATGGTGGGTCAAGCTGAATATTGGATTTTGGCTTTAGGGAGTGTGAGTCCAATGATACACATCCAAATCCCACCCATGGCTCCAATCTTATTAACAAGGTGTTCCGCTGATCAGTCCATAGGGGAAAAGCCACATCGGTCAATGGCCTCTCGGGTGTTACACATCCACCTAAGCATCCCAATTACAGGGCAGAAAATATCAAATTGCATAAAAATGCAGAAGTAAATTGTAATAACTATTTTAATGTTAATTTTTTTCTAAATAATGCCATACTTTATTACAGGTTTTGATATTTGAAAATATTAATTATTGGTTATTAGTTATTCTCATTAGTTTTTCTACCTTTTAGAGTTCACATTTCTATTTAAAAATTTAATTGTGGTAAGGAGACACATGTGATATACCCTCTTAACATAATTTTTGACAAATTAGATTTGTATGTATTGAAGGTGTATAAAATCACTATTTGATATACTTTGTGAAATAATTTCCTCAATCAAACTAAATAACATATCCATCACCTCACATAGTTACTATTTTTTGGTGATAAGAACACTTAAGATTTACTCTTAGCAAATATGCAATATGTTATTATTGACTATAGTCACTATGCTGTATTTTAGAAACCCAGAACTTATTCATCTTACAACTGAAAGTTGTACTCTTTGATCAACATATATCCATTTTTCCCACATCCTGCCAAACACCATTCTACTCTCTGATTCTATGAGTTTTGACTTTTTTAAATTCCACATATAAGTGAGATTATGCAGTGTTTGTCTTTCGGTGTCCGGTTTATTGAATGTCTTCCAAGTTCACTCACTTTGTTGTACATGGCAGGATTTCCTTCTTTTTAATGACTGAATAACATTCCACTATATATCACATTTTATCCATTTATCCATTGACAGACATAACGTTGTTTTTATGTCTTTGCTATTATAAATGATGCCACAACGAACATGGGAGTGCAAATATCTCAGAGAGTGATTTTATTTCTTTTGGATATATACCCAGGATGGGATTTGCCAAATCATACAGTAGTACTATAGTTCTATTTTTAATTACTTGAAGAACTTCCATACTATATTCCACAGTGGTGGTGCCAGCTTATATTTCTACCAACAGTGTACAGGATTCCCTTTTCTCCACACCCTTACCAACACATTATCTTTTGTCTTTGTGATAGGAGCCATATTAACATGTGTGAGGTAATATCCTATTGTGGTTTTGATTTGCATTTCCCTAATGGTTAGTGATGTAGAGCACTTCTTCATATAACTTTTGGCTATTTGCATGTTTTCTTTGGAAAAATATTCAGATTCTTTCCCCATTTTCAGATCAGCTTATTTGGGGTGTTTTGATATTGAGTTGTAGAAGGTTCTCATATTCTGAATGTTACCCCATATCAGATAGGAAGTTTGCAAATATCATCTCTTAATCTCCTGGCTGACTTTTCACTTTGTTTCATTTGGATGTGCAGAAGCTTTTTAGTTTGCTATAGTTCCACTTGTTTATTTTTGCTTTTTTTGCCTGTGGTTTTGATAGGATACAAAAAAAAAATCATTGCTGAGGCCAATGTCAAGAGTTAACTGCCTAAGTTTTCATCTAGAGAATTTTAGGTTTAAGGTTCTACATTTAAGTCTTTAATTCATTTTGAGTTAATTCTTATGTATCGTGTAAGGTAAAGGTACAATTTCACTCTTTTTTGGTAAGGAAACAACCATTTATTATTTTTTTTCATAAATCTATGGGACAAGAATGATTCTGCAGATCTGCTCTGAGTTGAGCTAATCTTTCCAAGGTTTGTGGACACATCTACAGTCAGAAGGCAGGTTGGTTGGAGGTTGGTTGATCTTTGTGTGGCCTTTTCTGAAAGATCCAGCTCTAACATATGTAATATGTTATCGTTCCAGCAGTCTATTCAGGCTTCTTTTCATTGTATTGGAAGGATTAAGATTTGGAGTCTGCACCATGCAGCATTCAGAGTCAAGTCCAGGGCTACAAGACATTGGTCCCAGCAGGAGGTGAGCAGATCCCTCCTGGCCCTTCCTCCTCCCCTAACCCTGCCTACCCACACATGCCCACACCCCCACTGCCTCCTTCCTGGATCCCTCCGTCCTGCTACCAAACACAGCGGCCCTCCCACTGCCCCTCTAGCCACAATGGACTAGTGGAGTTGGCAGGTGGAGGCGGGGCCTGACTGAGGACACAGCCAGCTACACTACAATTTCACTGTTATTTATTGAAGAGACTACTTTTCCCCAAGTGTATATGTGTTTTACCTTTGTCAAAGATTAATTGATCATATATGTGTAAGTTTATTTGTGGGGTCTCACTTTTGTTTCATTGTTCTATGTGTGTCTTTCTATGATAACACCATACTGTTTTTATTACTACAGCTTTGTTAGTATATGCTGAAATCAGACGTGTGATACCTTCAACTTTGGTTTCTTTTTCAAGATTAATTTGGCAATCTATAGTATTTTGTGGTTTCATCTGAATTTTTGGATTCTTTTCTGTTTCTGTGAAAAATGTCATTAGAATTTTGATTGAAATAGAATTTTTCTCTTGTTTGGTTCCCCTATATTCCTGTTATAAGTGAAACCATTTAATATTTTTCTCTTTCTTTCTGGCTTATTTCACTGAGCATAATCCCTTCTAGTTCCATCCATGTTGCTGTGAATTGGTGGGCTTCCCAAGGGGAATACACAATGTAAAAGACATAAATAACAATTAAAAAAAAAACAAATTGGAATTTTGATGAAAATCACACTTGCTCTAAATAGAAAATAAATAAGGTTAAGTTGTCTCTGTTTTCACATGACATAATTTTATATATAGAAGACTCTAAAGACTTCATCAAAAAACTTTTAGAACCAACAAATTCAGTAAAGTTGCAGGATACAAGATTAACATATAAAAATCAATTTTATTTCTATGCTCTACTAAAGAACTCGCTGAAAAAGAAATTAAGACAATAATCCCATTTATAATAGCATTAAAAAGAATAAAAAAGGAATAAATTTATCAAAGGTGAAAGATTTGTGTATTGAAAACTAAGATATTGAAAGAAATTAAAGAAGATACAAACAAATGGAAAGATATCATGTGAACATGGAGCATTCAAGTTAGACCATATTGAAGACAATAAAAGAAACCTTAAAGAAATTAAAAGGCTTGAAGTCATATAAAGTATATATTTTTCACCAAAATGGAATTAAATTAGAGATCAGTAACAAAGAGATACTTTGAACGCTTTCCAAATAACCCACGAGTCAAAGAACAAATCTAAAGGATAATTAGAACATATTTAATTTTAACAAAAACTAAAGAACAGCAGAATTTGTGGGATACTGTAAAGCACTAAAAAGGGGGGATTTATAGCAACATTAGAAAAGAATAAAAGGTTTAAACTCAATGGACCTGGTAATTCAACCTTAAGAAACCAGGAAAAAGCTTTTGCTGCGGCAAGATGGGAGACTAGAGGGATCCCAGAGTTGTCTATTCCTCTATGTACATATGGACTAGCATCTTGCAAGGGAGCAACTGCATTTGGAGGAGTCAAAGACTTGACTCTTAGCAGCTTCATGAGGAGGTGAGATAGCTTCCATCAGAAAGGTAGATAAACCTGAGACATGGAGAAACACTAGCATACTGGGAGAAGTATCTGACTCTACCACACACAGATTATGGAACTTCCAGCAACTCCTGGCCTACTGTGGCAGAGCCAGCACACACTTGCCCAGAACACTGACTGCAGAAGAGGTGTGGATCTGATAGCACTTGGGATAGCTGGTGTTTAGTTTGGTGGTCCCAAAAGACACATGTCTCTTCCTTACCAAGACACCTGGAACCCTAAACCACTGAAGCCAAGCAAGCATATGCATCCCTGAAAGAACACTGACTGCTGGCAAGACTTAGAATGAACCAGTCCCTACATCACCTGGACTTGGCAGGCCTCAGGGTAACCTAATACTATACAGTCTGAAATTTCCTGCTGTGCCTAACTGCAACCTGATCTCCCAGTCCCCCTGTCACTCTGCTGTGCCTGAGCCTCAGGGTACCCCTCTGCTATTCTGCTCATGCTTGAATCTCAGGGGAAAAGCACCACCTACAAAACTACTGAGATCAGAACCAGTCAGCAGCTGAAAGGTCAGTTGCAGTCTGGACTTCTTGAAAGAGCAACACAGTTGGAGTCTGTCTTGATAGGACTGTGACTGCAAATCCCATCTCAGCTCAAATGACTACAGCACCAAGGGAGGCTTATGTCCTTGAAAATCTACTGCAGCAACTTCTACACCCACCCCCCCCCCCACTCACATTCCTGACCTCCATCCACCCAGTAGGCTGGGTTCTTGAATTTGCACTAGGTCTTAAGCTCCTGTCATCATGATAAGTGATGAGGTCTCAACCTATACAATAATAGAAAGCACAGAATTCAAGGTCAGCATGCTAGGTGATTATCATGTGACTGAAATTCTAAGACAAAACTGTTAAAGCAGGGCTTGGATGTAAAGTAGTCTTCCTTAATCCATAGAAAGAATCACAGAACACTAGACAAAATAAGGAAGAAAGGAATTCACCCAAATAGATTGGTTAAGACACTACCTTGCGGGAAGCACCCTAATAAAACAGAATTAACCAAGCTACTGTAAGACTTCAGAACAAGAGTCTTAATGATACTTTCTAAAATCAGGAGAACAATGGATGAACACAATAAGGACAGAGAAAACTATAATAAAGCTCTAAACAGAAGTCACAACGATAAAAATTGCAATGCTTGAGTTAAAAAATACAACAGAGAGGCTCAGCAATAGACTCAATGAGGACAAGGAATGATTCAGTTAGGTGAAAGATTGAGAAGTGGAAAAAAAAGCCAAGTAAAAAGAAAAAAAATTAAAAAGAAGATAACATAAGAGACTTATGGGATAACATCAAGAAGAACAACATTCAGATAGCAGGGGTTCCAGAAGGAGAAGAGAGAAACAGGTAGAAATTCTATTTAAAGAAATAATAGCTGTGAATTTCCCCAAATAGAAGAAGTTAACAGACTTCCGGATTGAGGAAGTTCAAAAAATTCCAAACAAAATAAACCCAAATAGTTTCACATCAACACATATGATAATTAAAACAGCAGAAAGATAAAGAGAGGTTCCCAAACACATCTTGATAAAAGAGTGACAGAAAAGAGAACCCCCATAGATTATGATTTCTCAGCAGAAAACTTACAGGCTAGAAGGGAATAGCATGAAATATTTAAGGTTCTGAAAGGAAAAGAGCCCTAACCAAAAACATCTTACTCAAGTAGGCTAACATTCAAAAATGAAGGAAGAATAAAATACTCTTTTTACAGAAAAACAGTAATTAAAGGCACTTATCACCTCTAAGCAGACCTTGAAAGAAAAATTAAAGGGAGGCACTCATCTCCTCATAATCTGCCTAAAGAAATACTAATTAAAGGGACTTTATAAAAAGAAAAGAAACCTCACTGAAAAGCAATAAAACTCCAAATACATAAAGTATGTGGGGAAGGAGAATAAAAATGGGGATTGGTTTAAGGAAACTGAGATTAAGATAGGTTATAGATATACAATCCTATATATAAATCACATGCTAATATGAAAACAAAAATTCCTAGAAGAAATAAAGAAACACATAAAAATGAATTGAAATTTATACACGAAAAGTAGTTTTCAATATGCAGGGGAAGAGATAAAGGGAGCAAAAAACCCAAGACGATCTGTAAAAACAGCCAGAAAATAAGTAGAAAAATGCCAATAAATACTTATATATCAATAATTTCCCTAAACGCTAATGTCCTGAGCTCACAAATCAAAGGCAGAGAGTGGTTGGTTGGATCAGATACCGAAAGTAACTTTCTGCTCTCTCCAGGAAACCCATTTGAGCACCAAAGGTAAACATATGCTCAAAGTAAAAGAGTGCTAACCAATCTAACAAGCATATGGTACCTGAAAAAAAGACAAGGACAACCATATCAGATAAAATACACTTCCAGGGGCCTCCCTGGTGGCGCAGCGGTTGAGCGCTGCGCTGTGGAGCTGGCGGTGGCGGCTACGCGAGTTCGACGCCCGGCTACGGAGATTCCCACATGGCGTGGCGGACCTCTCCTGCCTCGCCCGCTGCTCCCCTCAGCAGTGTATTTCTGATCTGCCTGTTCTGTTCCCCATTCTGTCTCTGGTGGACCTTCTCACCGCCCCATGCCTCCAGCCTGTACCCCAGCTTAAATAAATAAAAAACCTTTAAAAAAAATACACTTGCAGCTAAAAAAGGTAAAAACAGATAAGGATGGACATTTTTTAATATTACCAGATCAAATCACTGGCAAGATATAACATTCATTACTATATATGCATCAAATGAAGGATCATCAAAATATATAAAACAATCATTAAAAGATATTTAAAAATGCATCAACACAATAGTAGCAGGAGATTTCAACATCCCACATATCAACAGACAGGTCACCCAGACAGAAAATCAAGGAAACAATCTACAGGGGAAAAATTGATCAGATGGGTTTAATAGACATTTATAGGGCATTCCACCTCCTAAAAAACTGAGTACACATTATTCTCAAGTGCAGCTGGAACATTCTCTATTTTTGATCACATGTTGGGTCACAAAACAAGTATCAAAATATTAATGAAGATAGAAAGCATATAAAATATCTTTTTTGACAACAATGCTATCAAACTAGATGTCAAACACCAAAAGAAAGCAGCAAAAACTTCAAATATCTGGAGACTAAGCAACATACTACTGAATAATTACTGAGCTAATAAGGAAATCAAAGAAAAATTAAAAAATACATGGAGACAAATGAAAACAAAGACATGAGCTATCAGGACCTATGGGATATAGCTACAACAATTTTAATAGGGAATACAAGCTTACATCAAAAAAAAAAAAAACAAGAAAGATCTCAAATGAAAAAAAAATCTAAACTTGCAACTTGATGAACTAGAAAAAGAAGAACAATTGAAACCAAAAGTCCCTAAGAAGAACTAAATAAAACAAATTAGAAAATACAAAAGATCAATAAAACCAAGAACTGTTACTTGGAACAGATAAGCAAAATAGTCAAAATTCCAGCGAGGTCCACTAAGAAAAAACGAGAGAAGCTGTTAGTAAATCGAATCAGAAATGCAAGAGGACAAGTTATAAGTGACATCTCAGAATTATAGAGAATCAAAAATGAGTACTATGAGCATATTTACACCGATAAATTAGATGATCTAGAAGACACAGACAAATTCTCAGAATCATACAACCTTTCAAGAGTAAATCAAGAAGAAATGGGAAACCTGAATCGATCAATTGCAAGCAAGGAACTTTGTTGTTGTTGTTTTTTTTTTCAAGAAAAAGAAAAGTTTAATTCCTCAAAATAGAATGAGACAAACTTTTCTTCTCCTCAGGTTAGATGCCAATCTATTAAGCATAGACTAAGCTTTAATAAATATCAAGATACATGAAATACTTGAAGATATCCAAATTATCAGAAGCATAGCATTTTAAGGCAAAAACCAGTTTAAGGATAGCCATCTACATACCACATAAGCAAGGAACTTTGAAAGAAATAATTAAGTCTCAGAAAAAACAAAAGCCCAAAACTAGATTGTTTCATTTGTAAGTTCTACTGATTCTTCTTAAACTCTTGCAAAAAAAGTGAAGAAAAAGGAATACTTCCAAGCACATTTTATGAAGCCAATATTACTGATACCATAAACAGACAAGAACATAACAAAAGGAAAATGAAACCACAAACCAATATCCCTGATGGACACAGATAAAAAAAATCCTCAACAAACCGAATTTAACAATACATGAAAAGAATTATATATTATGATCAAGTGTGATTTATTCCAGAGAAGCAAGGATATTTTAACATAAACAAATCAATCAATGTAATTTACCACATCAACAAAAGGAAAGGTAAAAATTATATGATTGTATCAATAGATGTAAAGAAAGCATTTGACAAGATTCAACATCCATTTATCATTTAAAAATCTCAATAAGATGGGCATAGATGAAACATCAACATAATAAAAGCCGTATGTGACTAACTCACAGGCAAACATATTCAATGGTAAAAAACTGAAAAACTTTTCCTCTAAAATGAAGTACAAGGCACAGATGGTCACTGTCACCTTTACTACTGAACATATATTGGCAGTCCTAGCAACTTCAAAGGAGAATGGTATAAAGAGAATCCAAATTGGAAAAGAAGAAGTAAAACTATCACTATTTGCAGCTGACATGATATTATGTAGAAAACCCTAAACACTTCACTAAAAAGCTTTAGAAGTAATGTCAATACAATAAAGTGGCAGACTACACAATAAATATACAAGTCAGTTGTGTTTTTATATCCAAACAACAAACTAGAAATGGAAGATATCAAGAATATAATTTCATTTGCAGTCTCATAAAATAGAATTAAATATCCAGGAATAAACTTAACAAAACAGGTGAATGACCTATACAAGGAAAACAATGTTATTGTTAAAAAGTCATAGAAAATACAAAGAAATGGGAGGATTTCCCTTGTTCATGGATTGGAAGAATTAACACTGATAAAATGGTCATCTTACCCAAAGCAATATGTAGATTCAATGCAATCTGTTTCCAAGTTTCAATGGCATTCTTCAAAGAAATATGGCAAGCGTTACTGAACTTTTTATGGAAACACACAAGTCCCTGAATCGCTAAAGCAATCCTGATAAAAAAGAAAAAGTGTGAGTTCTCATGCTTCTAGATTTCAATCTATAATACCAAACTATAATAATCAAAACAGTATGTTATTAGAATAAAAATGGACATTCAAATCAATGGAATAGACTTGAGATCCCAGAAATAAACTCACAATCATAGGGACAAAAAATTTACAACAAAGTGGCCATTAGTATTCAATGGAGAGAGGAAAGTCTTTTAAACAAATGGTGTTGGGAAAACTGGACAATCACAACAAAGTAATGAGAAGACCACTATCTCACATCACATTATACACAAAAATTAACTCAAAATGGATTAAAGATTTATATAAGACCTTAAGCCATAAAATACATAGAAGAAAACATAGGCAAAACACTCTATTACATAAACACAAATATTTTTGTGTATTTGTCACCAACAGCAAGGAAAACATAGGAGAATATAAATGCAGATCAAAACAATGAGATACCACCTCACACCTGTGAGAATGGCCCATATAAAAAAAATAATCAGCAAGTGCTGGTGAGGGTATGTTGATGTTGATGGGAATGTAGATATGCTGAGCCCCTCTGGAAGTAGTGTGGAAGTTCCTCAAAAGACTGAAAATGGATATGACATATGATCCAGCAATTCCACTTCTAGGTGTCTACCCAAAGAACACAGAAACACTAGTTATAAAAGAATTACTGCAACACTTCTTACAATAGTCAAGATACGGAAACAACGTAAATGTCCCAGAAGAGATGAGTGGATCAAGAAAATGTGGCATATATACACAGTGGAATACTATTCAGCAGTCAGAAAAGATAAATTTGGGCCATGTTCAGTAAAATGGATGGAGCTAGAATGGATTATGTTAAGTAAAATAAATCAGAAGGAAAAACATAAATACAGATGGTTTTGCTTATATGTGGAATATAGAATAGCCGAGCAAACTATAAACCAATCCTTGAAAACTAACCATAGATCTGAGTCATTCAAGAGGGGAGGAGGTGAGGGAAGGATGAAAACATGGTGTGGGGAGAAAACAATGGACTGCAGTGGGCTATGTATGCTTTGGTGGTGGGAAAACTATGATGACCACATTTAAGAGGAAAAATCCTATATTGTCAAAATATTGACAGAGATGTAAAACAATGATACTTCATTAAACATTTTATTTTAATTAAAATAATTTATAACAAAGGTGCCATGAGTATACAATGGTGAAAGGAAAGTGTCTTTAATAAATGGGTTGGGAAAACTGGGCAACCATAGCAAAAGATGATACCTAGAACACTACCTCACATTAGACACAAAAATTAACTCAAAATTGATTGAAGGCTTGAATGTAAGACCTGAACCATAAAATATATAGAAGAAAACATAGACAAAAGACTCCGCAATATTTGCTTCTTAACATCACTTGTCTTAACATCACTTGTCAGTGGGGACTTGACAACAATAGCAAGATAAACAAAAGCAAAAATGAACAAATAGGACAACATCAAACTAAAAATGTTTCTGCACAGTGAAATAAACTATCATTAAAATGAAAAGCAGGGACTCCCTGGTGGCACAACAGGTTAGGTCTCAACACTATGAAGCTATCCACAGACACTGCAGCACGAGTTCGATCCCCGGCCAGGGAGCTTCCCACATGGCACAGCAGACCTCCCCTGACTCGCCCGCGGCTCCCCTCAACAGTGTATTTCAGTCAATCTGCCTGTTCTGCTCCCCACTCTGTCTCTGGTGAATCCTCTCACCACCCCACACTTCTGGCCTACACCCCAGTTCCTGTATGCATAAATAAATAAATCTTTAAAAAATAAAATGAAAAGCACCCTACTAAATTGGAGAAAATATCTGTATATCTAACATCCAACAAGGGCCTTATATCCAAGGTCTATAAAGAAGTTGTACAACTGAACAAGAAAATAAATATACTAATCAAAAAATGGACAAAAGATGTAAATGCCATTTTTCCAAAGAAGACATGTAGATGACCAACAGACACATGAAAACATGCTCATCATCACTTATCAAGGAAATAGAATCAAAACCATAATGAGATGCCACCTCACACCTGTGAGAACAGCCCACAACCAAAATACCAGAACCAATGAGTGTTGCCAAAGATTTGAAGAAAAAAGAGCCCTTCTATACTGTTGGGGGAATGTAGACTGGTCCATCCCCTATGGAAAACAGTATGGAGGTTTCTCAAAATATTAAAAGAGGAACTATCAAAAATAAAAATAAAAAAACTAGCATATGATTAGCAATTTAGTATAAATAGCTATCTTAAGATACAAAAACACCAATTCAAATGGATATATGCACTCTTATATTCCTTGCAGGACACTTTATAAGAGCCAAGTTATAGAAACAACCTAAGTGAGGGCCTCCCTGATGGCGCAATGGGTTACGTCTCAGCACTATGAAGTTATCCGCAGCCACTGAAGCACGAGTTTGATCCCTGGCCAGGGAGCGTCCCACATGGCACAGCAGACCTCTCCTGTCTCGCCCGTTGCTCCTCTCAGTGGTGTACTTCAGTATATCTGCTTGTTCTGCTCCCCGCTTTATCTCTGGTGAATCCTCTCACCACCCCACACCTCTGACCTACACCCCAGTTTTTGTATGCATAAATAAGTAAATCTTAAAAAAAAAGAAATAACCTAAGTGACAGATGATAATGACAGATGAGTGAGTAAAGTCAATGTGGTATATATACACAAAGAAATATTATTCAGTTATTAAAAAGGTGAAATCTTGCTATTTTTGACAAAATGGATGGAACTAGAGGTGATTAGTCTAAATGAAATAAGTCAGAAGGAGAAAGACAAATGCCAGATGATTTAAGAAACAAAATAAAAGAACAGACAAAACTTAACCAATATGCACCTTAGAAATCTGATTGCAGAATTGAGGCTACAAGAAGGGGAGGGGAGAATGGAGAGCAAAGTGAGGCAAGGAGACCCAGTGTGTTATGGTGGAAGATCATTGGTGCTTTGGCAGTGGTGTGTTGTGGTAATATACTTCTGAAGCAGTGTGAGCCTATACCAGTAAATCATAGACAATGTTCTAAATCAATGACACCTCAATAAAAATAATATGATAAAAAAGAAACCAGAAAAAGAGTAGCAAATTAAACCCAATGGGGCATTAGAAAGAAAACCAATAAATAATAAAGATCAGAGTGGAAATCAATGAGAAGAAACAGTAACTACAAGGGAAAATCAACCAACAAAGAAAACCTGGTTCTTTGAAAATATCAATAAAATTGATAAACCTCTAGCCTGACTGACCAACAAAACAGAGTGAAGACATGCATTATGAATATGAGAAACAAGAGACATCACTATAGATTCTACAAAATCTTAAAATGATAATGGAATATTATAAGCGATTATACCCATTAGTTTGACAATTTACAATTTTGACAGTTTGACAATTTAAATGAAATAGACAAATCCTTTGAAAGAAACAAACTGCTAAAAACTCACATAAGGAAAATTAGATAACCTGGAATAGCCTTATATTGAAATTGAATTAGTAATTAAACAGCTTCCCACAAAAGATAGTTAATAAAAGGAGGAAGAAGAAAAAGGAAAAGATTCTAAAAATGAAAAAATAAGTCTTCTCATAAGGAAAATGCTTGCTTTCAGACTTCACTTGTTAATTCTGACAAATAGTTCAGGAAGAAACAACACCTACCAGTTATACAGTAACTCTTCCAGAAAATTGAAGATGAGGTAATATTTCCCAAATCGTTATCCAATAATATTTTCTATGAGGCCAGCACTACCTTGATAGAAATCTTTTCTTTAAAAATGTGTCAACATGGGTGAATTGGTGGTGGGAAACCTACGGGGGATACACAATAATGTAAAGGATATAAATTAAATAAAAAGAAAAAAATGTCAGCAGATTGAATCCAGCATTGTATATTTAGGAAAATAATACAGGAATGCAGGCATGGTTGAAAATTTGGAAATCAGTCAACGTATTTCACCATATTTACAAGCTAAAAAGGAAAAATCATAAGATCATTTTAATAAATGAAGGAAATGAGTTGACAAAATCCAATATCCATTTCTGATATAAATTCTCAGCAAGATGAAGAAGAAGGAGGCTTCTCTCAACCTTTTGAAAAGCATCCATCAAAAACGCTGCAACTAGTATATGTATTGATGAAGAATCAAGAACAAAAAAGGAAATGACCAGTTTTACCTTTCTATTAAACATTGTATTTGACATTTTAGCAAGTGCAATCAGGCACAACAAAGAAATAAAAGACATTCAGATTGGAACAGAAGAAGTAAAATTTTTTATTCATAAGCATAATTATTTTTGTAGAAAATCTGGTGGAATTAAAAAAAAATTATTGAACTATTAAATGTGTTAAGCAAGATAGCAGGATGCAACATCAATATATAAAATTGTGTTTCTGTATATTTGGTGTGAGAAAACAATGATAACAATTTAGAAAGCAATACCACAATGGCCTATGGTGAAGGACTTTCAGTGTCTTTAT
This sequence comes from Scalopus aquaticus, assembly GCA_004024925.1. NCBI lineage: Eukaryota > Metazoa > Chordata > Mammalia > Eulipotyphla > Talpidae > Scalopus > Scalopus aquaticus. The sequence continues at coordinate 16,411 of PVIJ01003793.1, read as the reverse complement.
GGTAGGTGTTCTGTGGTAACATGCTCCTGAAATGCGTGATCCCATACCTCTAAATCATAATCAATGTTGTAAACCAAGTTTACTTCAATCAATCAATCAATCAATCAATAATAAATTTAAAAAGTAAGCAATTCCACTTATAATAGCACTAAAATAGTAGTAAAACTAATCTAATAATGAAAGACTTATGCATTAAAAACTACAAAACTTTGTTGAGAGTAATTGAAGAAGACTCAAACAATTGGGGAGCTAGCTCATGTTCATGGTTCAGAGGATATAGACATACACATTTATGGAGAACTGATTTTTGACAAAGGTGAAAATACAATTCAGTGGAGAAAAGATTATCTTTTCAATAAATGATGCTAGAAAAATTGGATGGCTATATGTATGTAAAGAAAAAAAGAAAACTATCAAAACCTTACAGCTATAAAATATTAATTCAAAATGTATCATAAACCTAATTTAATACTTCTAAAGTAAAGAATACTTGCCTAAATACAAAAATTCTCGAAGAAAAGATAGAAAATTCTTTGGGAACTTGGGTTGGAGATCAAATAATAATCCATAAAAATGAATAAAATGAATTCTTCTGTTCTTCAAAAGATATGATGGAATAAATGGGAAGATATCCCAAAGAATGAAAGAAAATATATGCAAAGTATATATCTGATAAAGGACTCATACACAGAATATGTAAAGAACTGTTGAAACTTACCACTAAGAAAACAACCAAACCTAAGATGGTGCAAGAGATATGAACAGGCATTTTACCAAAGATGATAATATGGATGGTAAATAAACACATGAAAAAATATTCAGCATGGGCTTCCCTGGTGGCGCAGCAGGTTAAGTGCAGCGCTGTGGAGTGGTTGACAGCTGCGGCGCGAGTTTGATGCCCAGCCGGGGAGCTTCCCACATGGCACAGCAGACATCTCCTGCCTTGCCCGCTGTTCCCCTCAGCAGTGTGCTTCAGTCATTCTGTTTGTCCTGCTGTCCACTCTGTCTCTGGTGAACCCTCTCACCCCACCACACCTCTGGCCTACACCACAGCTTGTATGCATAAATAAATAAATCTTAAAAAAAAAGAAAAAAAGAAAAATATTCAACATTATTAGTCATTAAGAAAATGTAAATAAAAGTGCAATAAGACACACATTATTAAGATGGCTAAAATTAAATTTTTTGCCATACCAGGGATTGGAAAAGAATGTGGAGGAACTAGAGCTCTAGTAACAGCTGTTGGCAATGGTATAAATATTTTGGAAAAACAATTTGATAGCTTCTTAAAAAGGTGAACATACATTTGCCATGTGATCCAGCCATAACATTCAGTTTTTAGCCAAGAAATGAGAACATGTCAAATTTCCCTCAGTTGAGAAATGGATAAATTCACTATGATACTCCATGACATACAGCTCAGAAACATCTTTGAGGACTCATCTCCAGAGGGAAGGGAAATGGAGAAGATAAACATCTGGGATTACATCAAACTAAAAAATGTCTGTCCAGAAAAAGAAATGGTAACCAAAAAGAAGAGACACCCTACTGAATGGGAGAAAATATATGCATGCCATACACCTGTTAAATGGCTGATATCAAAGATCTACAAAAAACTAGTTACACAACTCAACAAAAAGAAATCAAACAACCCAGTCAAAAATGGGCACAAGAGCTAAAAAGGCACTTCTCCAAAGAGGAAATGCAAATGGCCAACATGAATATGAAAAAATGTTCAACATCACTACTTATCAGGGAAATGCCGCAGTGAGATACCACTTCACACCTGTGAAAATGGGCCATATTAAGAAAACAGATAACAACAAAAACTGGCAAGGATGTATAGAAAAAGGAACTCTCCTACACTGCTGGTGGGAATGCAACCTGGTTCAGTCACTATGGAAAGCTGTGTTGAGGTTCCTCAAAATCCTAAAAGTGGAGCTACTATAGCACCAGTGATACCACTCCTAGGAATCTACCCCAAAGACACAAAAACACTAATTCAAAAGGAAACCTGCATTCCTATGTTTATTGCAGCGCTATTTACAATAGCTAAGATATGGAAACAACCTAAATTCTTCAAAACAGATGAATGGATCTAAAAGATGAGGTATATATACACAATACTACTCAGCGACCAAAAGAGATAAACACAAGCCAATTGCAGCAAAATGTGTGGAGCTGAATGCGATTACGTTAAGTGAAATAAGTCAGAAGGGAAAAGAAAAATACATGGTTTCACTTACAGGTGCAATATAGGGAAATTGAACTAAGGATCAGAAAAAAAGATAAAACTTGCAGACTGACCATAGATCTAAGGCATACAGCAAGGGAGGAATAGGGAGTGGGGTCAAACCAGGGGAAGGAAGAGCACAAGGGACTATCGTGACGGTTCACTGGTGCTATGGTGGTGGGAAAATTACAGGGACTACACCTGAGGAGGGGAGTCAAATATTATACAAAAATGAACAATAACGTAAGGAAATAAATAAATTGAAGTAGAACAACAAAAAAAACTAAATAGAACCAAAATAAATAAATACATAAATTCATTGTGATATGTCTATACACTAGAATCCTACTCAGCATTAAAACGACTAGTCCATCTGATTTCTTCTACATAAAACTCTAAGAAATGCAAACTAATGAATGTATAATGACCAAAATCCAGATCAGTTATTATCTATGACAAGGCTGAATGAGGAGGGGTTACAATGAAGTATTAGGAAACTTTTGAGCGTGATGACTATGTTCAGTATCTTAATTGTAGTAGTGTACATATGTCAAATCTTATTAGATTTTGTATTTTAAATATGTGAAATTTTTGGTATGCCAATTATCTCAGCAAAGATGTTAAATGATTCCAACAAGATTTTTTTATAGATAAGCTTATTCTAAACGATTTATATGGAAAGGCATAGGAACCCAACTAACTAAAGCAATCTTGAAAAAGAATAAAGTGGTAGAAACGATAGTCACAATAATGAAAGCAGTATTGATAGATAGATGATAGATAAATAAATCAAAAGGACAGAGTAGAGAATCCAGAAATAGAACTACACAAATATGCCCAGTTTATTTTTGACAAAGGTGAAAACCTAATTCAATCAAGGAATCATAGACTTTTAAACAAATGGTGCTAGAGCAAAGGAACACCCATAGACAGAAAAATGATCCACATTCAAACCTCAAGATGGACCTCAGTCTTAAATGCAAAGTATAAAACTGTAAAAAAAATAGTGAAAAATAGAGAAAAATTTCAGAATATACAACTACTCAGGGTTATAAGACTTTATACTAAAATCATTAACCATAAAGCGAAAAGTGATTAAATTGGACAATATCAAAGTTTAAAAAATCTTTTGCTCCACAAAAGACTATGGTAGGAAGTTGAAAAGCAAGAGACAGAATGAGAGAAAATATTTGCAAACCACATATTTGAAAAAGGGCTTTGAGTCTAGAACATAAAAAAGAATTCTCAAAAATTAATAGTAAAGGGCCTCCGTGATGGCTCAAGGGGTTAAGCCTCAGCACTATGAAGCTATCTCCAGCCACTGCAACATGAGTTCATCCCTGGCCAGGGAGCTACCCCACATGGAGCAGCAGACCTCTCCTGTCTCACCTGCTGCTCCCCTCAGCAGTGTATTTCAGTCAGTCGCCCGTTTTGCTTCCCACTCTGTACCTGGGGAATCCTCTCATCCCCCCACACCTCTGGCCTACACCCCCAGTTCTATGCGTAAATAGATTTAAAAAATTAATAATAAAAATAAAATACCACAACCCAATTAGAAAATGGGTGAAAGACAAAAAGAGATCAAGAAAATACACAGATAGCAAATAAGCTCAGGAAAATGTCTCAGTATCATTTGCTATTAGAGAAATGGAAATTATATTACGTTGTAGGCACAGTGAGATACCACTACACACCTATCAGAATGAGTAAAATGCAAATAATTATGATACCAATGACTTATGAATATGCAAAGAAACTGGATAAACCATACATTGCTGGTGGGAATGTAAAATGGCCCAGCCATTCTGAAACAGTTTGATAGTATCTTATAAAACTGAATATGTAACTACCACATGACCTGGTAACTACAGCCCTGGACAATTTATCTTACGGAGAAGTGAAAATTATGTTCTCACAAAAATCTATATTTGGCATGATGGCTATAGTTAACAATACTGTATATTTAATAGCTGCTAAGGAAGTAGAAATTTTAAAAGAAATTGTCATCACAACAAAAATTATTATTAACTAGTATGGTGATGCATGTCAACTAAACTTATACAGTAATCATTTCACAATATATACATATAGGTAATCATTATGTTGTATCCCTAAAATTAATATAATGATATATGTCAATTGCATCTCGATTTTAAAAAACTGTACATAAATAGTCACAGCCACTTTATTCATAATGGTGAAAAACTAGGAAACACAGACAGACTTCAACAGATGAAAGATTAAACAAACTATGTTGATTCATAACATAGAATACTAGTCAGCAATAAAAAAGAGTAAACTATTGTTACACAACTATTGATACAATTCAGATAAATATCCAGATAATTATCTTGAATGAACAGCTAATTCCACAAGGATTTATACTGTCTGATTCAATTTATATTATATTCTTGAAGTAACAAAATTGTAGAAGCAGAGAACAGATTTATGGTTGCCCAGGGCTTGGGATGAGATGGGGAAGAGGCTGCATGGGAAGATGGTGTATGTGGTTTCAATCATGCAACATGAGAGATTTATGTGGTGATGAACTATTCCATAACACGACTTTAGTGGTAAATGCAAGAACCTATACTTATGATAAAATTGAACACAAGTAAATACAAATGCATGCACATAATGGAACTCAAGTAAAACTGGGATATCTGAAGAAATTTGGTGGATTATATCAACATCAATATCAAGGTTGTGATAGTGTAGTATAGTTTTACATGATATTACTATTGGGGGAAACTGAGGAAACTGGTGATCTCTCTGCATTGTTTTTACAACGGCATGTGAATTCATATTTGCCTCAAAATTAAAAGTTCAATTTTAAAAATCTTTCCTAAAAAACACCTCTAAAAAATAAATTGACATAATTTATGTAAAAGTTTCAGGCACATTTTATATACTTAGCAAACATTCAGAGAAAAAAATCATAATCACAATATGATAGTCAATCAATTATTTGACATGTATTTCACGAGGGTCTATTACATATCAAGTTCTGTCCCAGGCTCTAGGTTATATGGCCATGAGCAAAGTAAAAATGGACTCCACCCTCTTGGAACTTATAATGAAGAGGAGATAGTAAACCAGCAAGCAAATAATAATTGAAAGTACACATTTTGAGAGAATTCTGAAAGAAATGGACTGGCGCTATAATAGAAGACAACATGGATGGACCACCTTTTGATAGGACGATCTGGGGAGGCCTCCATAGAGAGGTAATATTGAGACTGATAACTAAAGGATGGGAAAGAAGAAACTATATTTTCTCATGTAGAAATATGGGGCTGAAGGGGTAAAGGAGACTAAAGGGCAATCAAGGCAGAAGGGACAGTACATGCAACAGATCTGAAGCAAGATGAAAGTTGTATGAGTTTGGGTTGTGGGGTAAAGAAAGAAGACAGTTGGGCCTCCCTGGTGGCACAGCAGTTAAGCGCTGTGCTGTGGAGTTGTAGGCAGCGGTGATGCGAGTTCGATGCCCAGCTGGGGAGATTGCCACATGACCCGGCAGACCTCTCCTGCCTGGCCCGGTGCTCCCCTCAGCAGTGCATTTCCGTTCCTCTGCCTGTTCTGTTCCCTGCTCTGTCTCTGTTGAACCCTCTCGCCACCCCACCCCTCTGGCCTGTACCCCAGCTTGTATGCATAAATAAATAAATCTTTTTTAAAAAAGAAGACAGTTGAAGAACAGGCTATCACCAGAGCATGGAGATGAGTTCAGAGATGTAGCTAAGATCAAAATGATGTAGTTTCCTATAGACAATGGTAAGGACCTTAGATTTTATTCTGATTGAGAGGGAAATTATTAGAGAGTTTTATGGAGAGAAGTACTATGATTGCTTCATATTTTAAGCAGATCATACACACTGGTAGACACATAGAATAAGGAAGGAAATGGAAAGGTCAATTGAGTTATTGAAGTTATCTGACTAAGAGATGGTGGTTTGACCTTGGGTGAAAAGAGACTTACTTGTTAGCTTTGGGGCATGAAGAAATGGCCAATGTTATGGATATGTTAAGGTTACTTATTAATGTCTCAGGTAGAAGAGATGGCATTGAATAGGAAGCAGTAACAAGTGTCTCCAGAGGGTGCTTTCCAGCAGAAACAGTGATCAGTAGGGATCAAAGATATGGATATGAGAGTCACTGGCTTCAAGGTATGATTGAATGCATGGGAATAGATGACATCACCAAGACAGAAAGAGAGAGAAGAGAGGGCACAGGACTAAACATAGAATTGGGAATAGTACCCATATTTATTGTATTTTTCTGTTAAAAACTACAGAATTAATTACACAGGTAATAGAATCACATTACAAGACCTGGAAAGTAGAAAAAAGACAAAAATCTAACATTCTTAATCAACCATTTTATTATTTGGAAGATTATCTTTTTCTTAGGTTTCTCATACACATCCTTTAACGAGCGTGCATTAATATTATATCCTACTTCATCTCATCACTTAACAGTATGTTTCAGAATAACCTACTATTAAAATGGAGAGAAGAGACCCTAGCAAAGTCAACAGAAGATGTAGTTAGGAGAGGAGAATAACCTAAGGTGAACAGTGGCATTAGATCATTATTTGTGACTTTTTAGAGGAATTATAGACATGTGTACCGAAGACAATTTGGTGGAAAATGGAACCGGAAGGAAAAAATCCTGGGGTAGTGATTGGATCCTGGGAGGGTTTTTAGAATGAGGAGTATCTGAGTATGTTGACAGACAGAGGAAGAAAGCAGAAGAGAGGGAGATATCGAAAATGTTGTTGACAAGGTGTAATTAATGGAGCACAGTCTCTATAGAAGTAGGAGGGGTTAGGATTCAAAACTGGAAGTGAGACAAATTTCTGTCTCTGGCATAGGAGAAAAGGAGAAGAGGTTGGGTAAGGCAGGAATTGCAGTAGTTCATTCTGGAAGATGACTGGAATCTCAGTCGTGTAGAAGGTGAAGTCAAGCTCATTTTCTGTGAGTAAGGGAGGTGCAAGTAGATTAGGGGCTTTGGGAAGTGAACAATGTTTGTATTTGTTAAACCAGGAAGTCACCAAGATTGCAGAGAAGATCAATGGATAACTAGAATCACATATTACATAGTTCAGGTCCTTATTTACAGATGGGAATTTGAGGCTCAGTCTAAGAGAGGTATGTCAAATACATAGCTAGTGAGACTGGGATGTAGAACTAGGTCTACCAAAACCCCTATAGAGTCCAGGAAAACAAGTTCAATGTTTTTCCTTCTGGTCTACCCCACGATAGGACCTTTCCCTTATTTATCAAGAAATAGAATAGGGCAGAACCCAAAAACAATTTTATTCCAACTCTCAGCACTCTCCCAAACTTTCAGGTTGGCTGCCTTCTCTGTCACATTCATCTTAAGGGACATTCCCTGGTCTAGAATATTGGAAAGTCATGTATAAGTTTTGAAACAAAAATATTTATAAGACTTTTTGCCTTAATCAGGTAGATAATATCCCTCAAAAGGGTTTCCTTGCGTTTCATCATAATGCAATGGAGCCTAACAAAAAATTGGAAACAATAAATTGGACAAATATTAGGTACCTGGTTTAATAAATGATATTCCATTAACAGTAAGGAACACTATGCAGTCATTAAAATGATAATTATGAAGATGAGAGAAATGAAAACATGCTTATGATATAATATTAAGGGAAAACAGAATTCAAAATGAGTAATTGCAATTATGTAAAAATCATTTATGCCTCTTGAACATGCACAGTGAAGGTAACATCCAGGAAGAGAAAACTATGTATGTGCTGAAATTATTAATGTTATAGTTTTTAAATGTTCTTTGTTATTGTTATAACATCTGTTCAAATAGACATTTTTTAAAAACTGTTATGTTCTTGAAAAAGAAATACTTATTTTCGCAGTTGTTGAAAGCTTTTTATCGTTAAATGAACATAAACGGAGGAATGGATGGAAATCTAGTCCATTGGAATACTCGACTTCTTCAGCACGGTAAGCAGAGGCATTCAGCAGTAATATGTCTTCTGGCTGTCACACACACACACACACACACACACACACACACACACATTTTCTTAGGTACCACTCCTTTAGCAACACCCTTTTTCTCCTTTTCCCTCCTCCAGGATTAGAAGCGGATCCAGGAGCTGGTAGACCAGGAAGGGCAGTGCAGGGAGAGAAGATTCTAATATTTGGTTTCTAGGTGTTAGGTCAGCACTTGATTCATATATTTTATTTGCTTTAAATTTATTTTTAACAGTGTAAAATAAAAAAGAAATCATTTTTATCAGTAATCCCACCACCAAACACAATTCTTTCTGAAGATATGTTATTACAGAATTAAAATGGAGGGCCTCCCTGGTGGCAAAGGTGTGTCAGCCTATGAAGCTATCTGCAGCCACTGCAGCATGAGTTCGATCACCAGCCAGGGAGTTACCCCACATGATGCAGCAGACCTCTACTGCCTCACTTGCTGCTCCCCTCAGCAGTGTACTTCAGTCAACCTGCCTGTTCTGCTCCCCACTCTGGTGAATCCTTTCACCACCCCACACCTCTGGCCTACACCCCAGTTCTTGTATGCATAAATAAATCTTTAAAAAAAGCAAAATGGAAATGTCTGTACAATTGTGTGTTCTATTTTTGCTTCTTAATATTATTGCATAGTTCTTTCAATACAGTTCTTTCAATAGGCTCTCAATGGGTTCTTTCATAGTTCTTTCAATAGGCTTTCAATATCTATTGCAATCTTCAGAATTGTGATTTTTATTACCTACATAATATTCCATTCAATATGTGTTCTAATCCGCTTAACTACTCTGATTTTGTCAGATATTTGGTTATCAGTTTTTTTTAGATTATGCATAGTGACACATAAAATGTATTTGTATATAGTTTTTCCTACTTTTGAATGATTACCTTAATGACACATTTCCAGGAGTGGAATTACTACTTGAAAGGGCTTGAAGATTTTTTAATGACTTCTGCTATGTATTGCCAAATCTCCCTTCGAAAGAATTGTCTTAATTTATCCTGCCGTGGGAATAGTATGAGGCTATCTTTCCATCCTCTCCCTCTGAGCCAAACCAACATTGTGTTTAATAATATTTACTACACTTAGATCACATCATCTAAGAACCAGAAGGAATGTCAGGCCCGGGATTAGATCTGGGTAGTTCTGGAATTTTCTTCGTGTGTGTGTGTGTGTGTGTGTGTGTGTGTGTGTGTGTGTGTGTTGTCTGCTTCATGCCTTCTCTTGTTGCCTAATGATACAGGCTGTTGTTGGAGAGCTGGGAAGGAGAAAGGGGCAACCCTGTGCCATATGTTGCTCTTCCATACTGCATAAGAGATGCCAGGATGCCTGGTATGGACAAGCTAGTCAATGAAGAAGTGAGGAAAAGAAACACATGCTTGATGAGTACTGTAAAGAATGGAGAAAACCATCAAAGAAAAGACTCCAGCTTGCTTTTGATTTCTGGACCTCTACCGTGTTTAGTAATACATAAAATCCAAAGGTGTACAGGCACTTAATAGAAAATCAGTTACACAATATGTGAAGTACTTGGAGAATTGGTAAAATTCTTCACAATCCTCCCTAATGTGTTCCTGAAGTTTCCCAGTGGGCCTGCTCATGGGGATTGTATTTACTTGTACTTTGTTGCCAAGCAAGCATCAAGGTGTTGTATTTCAACCAGATGTCCTGAGTTGGGCTCTGCAAGATAGAGTAGCAAAGGGAGACATGTGTTTTCTTTTACAGACCTTCTCAAGCCATCACCAGCTGCTTTCAGTCTCATGGGTGGATCTCTCCACTTGTCAAATTTTTTTAGCTCCTGAGGCCTTGGAAAAGCCACCCTTGGTTTCTTTAATCCAACTTGGGCATTGCTAATTCTCTTCTAAGTGTCAAATTACACTTCCAGCAGTTTTCTTAGGCCATCTCACTCTGTCTCCTGACTTGAGCCCCAAGGGTTATAAGGCTGCTGACCTTAAAGCAGTCAGATGTCAACTGTTCTTTCTAGCGTCAAGGACATTTGTGAAATACTTTGAACAGGCAAAAGAGATTATTATATCTTGACAAGATTATTATATCTTGACTTGCACACTTTTCTTGAGCTATTTAAAAACTACAAATTGTAGAAAACGTAGAGTAATGCAAAATATTCTTATCTAGAAATGTAAATGAATTTTGCCTGGTGTAGGGCAATAAGTTATTGTCAGGTGGATATTGACCGGCTTTGCAGTTATTTGAAAATTCACTCCAACATTCCTAATTGTCTGCGGGAACCTATGTCTTTTGAATTCTCTCTTGAACTGGTTATAACATCTTACTGTTTCCCTCATTAATTAATTAAGTAAAAATTTTGACATGTGTTTCTTTTATTTTTGCATGAGTCATGATTTCACCTTTAAAAAATTATCCTTTAACACTAGTTTGCCTTTCCACAGGGGCTTGCAGGTTCAAATTGGCTTCTCCTTTTGCTTTTTTGTCTGAACTGGAATTAATTCAGTTCTGTTTACCATGATATTTTCAATTTAACTCTGTTTTAAGGAGGAGAATTCAAAGCAACAACTATATTAGCTATAACTTCAACCAGTTCTTCCTCCAGCCAGCTCTTCTCAGAATTCTGTTCTTTATCTTCCTCAAAAGACATTTTTGGAAGAAGCAACTTACTTTGACAGCAAGTTTGTGGCCCCATCAGAATCTGCAGAAAGAAGCTCCCTGACTTGTCAGAATATATCTGATCACCCCCTCCAAGTTTGGAGCGCCTCATAGGTCAAATGAGAGTTTCCTAGTGGTTTTTAACCTTTCCAAAAAGGTGGTTTATGTCTAAACTATTCACACTAAAAACTTTTATTTCTCCCTCAAATTTCAAATTTTAACAGTGTTTTCAATGCACAACTTGGCAGCTACCTCTTCAAAAATAAATGTTACTAAGGATCAACGTCAGTTACATAGAACATTTTGATGGTGGGTTCAGAAACAGTTAAGGTAAGATGAGGACTTGCACTCAGTGGGTTGAATAGAAGAATGAGAGAGTAAATTGGAGGAACACCTCAAGGCAAAGTACAAACTAAGAAAATTACTGGGGGTTGGTAAGGAATGGCACTAGGAGTCAAAAACAAAGCTAGGGATCTCTAGTCAATTTCCTCTTTCATGCTTTTTGACTCAGCAGAAGAAAAATGAAAGTAATTCATGTGCTTTGAAAAATGCTTTAAGATGGCCAGGTATAGATATAAAGTCTGTGGCTTGAGGGAAAGGAAGGAGAAGCAACTAGCTCTAGTCTACTTCATTCATTAATTAACTTGGGGCATGATCTTCAGCTTTTCTAGTCTTAAGTTTACTCTTCTGAAAAACAAATGAGTTGACCTAGGTTTCCGAAGGGCCTTCTGGTTCTGATCTCAAGTCAACTGCAGAGGTTCAGAGAAAAAAAAAATGGCTGTGACTTTTGGCTCTTTGAAGATTAAACAAAATGGAGTTCTGCTAAACTGAGAATATTTATCCTGGTCTTGATGGCCTTAGGTCTTTCAGCCCAAAGGTCCAAGTTCTGGTGGGCAGTAATGACACTTAGATAATGTCATTTATCAGAGCTTCACCTCCTTCCGCCTCAACTGCCAGTCTCTTTTCCCATACAAGTTGGTACATTCTACAAGGGGCAGATTCTTCACTCAGATATGGATTTGGTGTCTCTTCTCTTGCTTCTGTGGATCCTCCTTTCTTTTGTTAGGTAGTACTTAGCTTCTAGCCTCTTTGCAAAGCAGTCTGTGAAAGCTTATTTTTCAGTGGCCATTGCTATAAAACACATTTCAGCCAAGCAAAACCTGTATTCCTAGAGTTCATTGGAGATAGGTTCCCACAGGAAAAACAAAATCCCTAAATTGTCTGAGCTGAATTTTTATGAAATGAAAGTTTAAGATTGTGGTAAGGACTGCCACAGGCCCATAGCCTGGTGGATTCAGCCTCCTGAGTATTTATTCATTAATTCATATAGTTCATGGAAGTTCTGTGAGTTGTGAATGCCTGTGGCCAGTGCTCAGTAACTCTGAAAAGGGGAGAGATGACTGCATGCAGTTACAAATGAAAGAATCAATACAAAACCTTCTTGGAAGTTTTCACCAAGACTATACTTTTGAGCTAACACTTTGAGACCCTCTGCCACCAGACACACCACCATTTCTCCTTGGCACTATCTTATCTGATTTCCTGGGCTCCTAGTAGTTGCTGCTAGATTTTGCTTATTTACTTTTACAGTTTTTGAAATCCAGTTTGGCTTCGCTGCAGTATCATAGCTTGCTATTAAAATTTAAGCTATTACTGTGTAGAGGAAAAGGTGTCCCATCTAACCTCTAATAGACTCCAGCTTGAAAACTACAGAAATCTCCTCATTTCTTGGGTTTTGGAGTGTGCAAAATGTGTTGTCCATTACAGCATGATGGAAAGACTCTGAACTTTTCAATCAGGAGTCACCCAGATTTGAATCCTAATACTGCCATTTACTAGCTGGGAGATATCAGGCAGATATGTTACTTGACTTTCTTTGGGCCTGTTGTTTTTTTCCTTTTTGAACATGTAAGAAATGAGCAATTTACCTCAAAAACTTTTCCAAACCTTAGGAGTGTGCCTTGAAATCTGCCAGCTCAGAGGTGTAGTGGGAGGAGGGATAAAGACATTTAAAGACATTTTGCTGTTGTATTATATTTGTAAAAAACAGTTATTTTCCCAAAAAAGTGTTCTAATCGTAGATTGTATTCTTTCTTTGTTTTGTCCATTGTTGTAACCCTAGCATTTAAAATGGTGGCCAACATAGCAGGCTCTCCATGAATATTTGTTTACAAATATTTAACTATCCACATTAACAATATTCTCTCAATATAGTCTAATGGATGGGTGGGGAAAGCTGGGGTGAATTTGGGAAAGTTCAAACTCTAAAGTATTTCAGTCCTATCACAGGTTTCTTATCACACAGTGAAGACTGGATCCCTAAATGCCTGATTCTCAAGGGTTCATCTCCTTAAGATCTGTTCCTTAATTCTCTTGACCAGGAAATATGGATTATGGGCACAATTAATAAACTATTTGATTAGATCATCTAGGCAAACATAAATATGATGGATGGATATGGCATTTTACTAAGAAAAATAACCTTAGGCTAAAAGTCATGTATCTTGGCTGTGTGACCTTGTATAAGTCATTCTATCTCTCTTGGTTTCAGTTTCCTTCTCTGTTAAATGAAGACCAGTGGCCACTCTACCAACTCCACCACACAAGAGGATATGAGAACCTCTTAGGACACTGCCATAGATTCTCCTAAAGCCCTATTCTGCCAAAGCTAAATCTAAACTCTCACTGTGGTCCTGATGTGACATGTAACAATGATTCCGTGCAATATGCAGTGTTTCTAAATTACTGGCTGGCCTCAATGGTGGGGCTGACACACATTGCAGGGGACATAGATACAAATGACATTCTGCCAGTAACAAAGTTTTCTATTTTTGAATGAAAAATTCCTTTCATGATGTGAGATCCTCCCCATATGCTTAGCCACCCATGAGTAGCCAAAGACTTCATTGCAAAAATGAATATTCTATGTTAATGTTGTGCCATCTTGCTCCCTTACAGCAAGAAGAATTTTTATCACCTTATCATTGCTTCATGGATTTCTGCAAACATTTCCATGCTGGCCATGGCTATAAATATTTCTTCCAGCAAGTTAGATGTCTGCTGCTCTTCGCTTGCTTCAGTGAGCGCTTTACAATTTTTTCTAAATACTAAATGTGCTCAGCATTTTATTTTACTTTGTTTTCCATCTAGAACAGGAGTTTTCTTTCCATCAAACCCAGACCCCTTCTGACTTCAAAACCCTACTTAAAATCCATCTCTTCATTCTTTAATCCATTAGCAAAGAGTTGGTAAACACAGAATCCCACCCTTCCATTGTAGGAGCATTGGCTTTTAGCTGGAGGAAAGGGGAACCTCACACAGAATGGGGGAGGGGCTAGCATTGGTGAGAGGCAAACTCCAAGTACCAGAGGAGCTCTATGGGCAATCTGTCCTGGTGGAGAGAGCACTGGGCAAGCAAAGTCAGGAGGGGGAACTTGAATTGGGCCTTGGAGAAGGTGTTAATTTTAAATAAATAAAGGGAAAGGGACAGAATATTGTAAAGAGGAAGGGGGGCAATGTCAGTACAAGGCAGGAATGTAGATGTTTGTTCCTGGATGTGGCTTCTGCCCTCCCTTATAGGAGCATTGGCTAATAGCTGGGGGAAAGGAGACCCTCACACAGAAAGAGGGAGGAATTAGCAATTGCTAGAGGCGTGTGGTTGAGCTGGATGTGGAGAGCGGCACTTATGCAGAATTGTGTGGAGACCTAGCAACAGCACAACTCCAATGTAGTTTAGGGCCATATTGGAGGGCCTTGGATGTCAGGCTAAGGAGTTAGGTTACCATTCTGCAGTCACTGGGAAGTTATTGAGGGCTCCCATATAGAAGAATGATTTGATGGGTCCTGGATTTAAGCACATTCATGTAACCATAACATGCACTGTGGTCTTGCAATTGAAGGGAAAAAAAGTGGTAGCACAAGAGCCCAGACTGGAGAGAGAAGAAACTGACTTTCAGCTGGTCCTGCTACCTCTCAGGAATCTCAGTCTCTGCCTGTATAACTCCAAGAAGTTAAATTTTGGATCTATCTGCCTGTGTCTGGGAGGTACTTTTGAGAACAGAGTAAATTTTTATGCTAGTCAGAATCCATTACTCAGTATTTGTTGCTATGTGAATTAGGGCCAGTCACTTAACTTCCAAGAGCCTCACCTTCCTCATCCGTGAAATGTTCATAATACTAACTCCATACACAAGTTAATAAGAAAGTCTGCTGCCTACAAGAGAAATGTTCAACCAATGTTCCTTTCTTTCCTTACCCCATGTGGCCTTTGCAGCTCTTTATCTGGGTGACATGTCTCATGTAAAAGGAGAGAAACTTTATTCCTGCTTTACTATTCTGGAAGAAAAGTCCATGCTTCTCTAGTAAGACATATGACCAGACCTCCTTTCTTTTTCTTTTTACTCCACTAGGGAAGGTTCAATCATTCCATCAACAAACGTTTACTGAGAATCTATTATACGTGTCTGGCATTGTTCTTTGTCCTATAGATAAAAGCAGCGAACAGACAAAAGTCTCTGTCCTCATGAAAGTGACATTCTCGGTGTGGTTGTAGGGGAATAGTACAAAAAAGAATCACATATATAACATTTATTTTAAAGATTTATTTATTTATGCATACAAACTGGGGTACAGGCCAGAAGCGTGGGGCAAAGAGAAAGTTCACCAGAGACAGAGCAGGGAGCAGAACAGGCAGATAGACCGAAGTACACTGCTGAGGGGAGCAGTGGGCGAGGCAGAAGAGGTCTGCCACGCCATGTGGGAATCTCCCTGGCCGGGTGTCAAACTCATATCACTGCTGCCGAGAGCTCCACAGCGCAGCGCTTAACCGCTGCGCCACCAGGGAGGCCCATAACATGTTAAATGATAAGTGCTAAGAATAAAAACACAGTAAAAGCAGAGACTAGAGAGTGATGGGAATTTGGCTCAGGAAAGTTTCTCTGATAAGATAAGGTGACATCTTTGAAGACATCTAGAAGTGAAGGAGAAGTCATGTGACTATCTGGGTGACTAGCATTCCAGACAGAAGGAAGTATAAGGAAAAAGACCCTTAAGTAAGAGCAGGCTTTGCAAGTTCAAAGAACAGCAAAGAAGAGGTGCATGTATCTAGAGCAGAGTGCAAGGAAAATAGTCGTAGAGAGGAGCCCAGGGAGGTGGACAGCAGTCAGATCATTAGGGCTTGCAGGTCAAGGTAAGGACTCAGAGACACAGATGAGTGCTAGGCTCTGCCTTAACATTTTAAAAGAAAGCCTCTGATCAGAGTACACACTAGATTGTAGGGAGCAAGTGATACTGGGAAAATGGGGCTTCAAAGTTGGACAAAGGCAGTGCCTCAATTGCTTACTGCTCATTATCTTGGTTCTGCACCCGCACTCACAATTGCAAGACTACTCAGGCTTAGGGAACAATAACAATGAGATTTATTTAATAAACACGAAAAAGCAAAGAATTATTAAAGTCAACATATGGCCGTTAACCTTTCTTAAAGCAATGTCCAGTCCTTTAAATCCCAGAAAACTAACAAAGGTGGCGTCT